>VXAV01011243.1:0-42018 GCA_013399715.1 Alectura lathami | reverse complement strand
CCCCCCCCATTTTCATTATACATGTGAGGAGTTTCAAGACCTCTCCCCTTGCTTTCAAAGCTGGTTGTGTTTGATCTGCTGGTTCAGTATTTGGTGGGTGAGAAAACACAGACGGTGTGACCATGTAGACTTCATACAGCCATACACATAGGAAACCAAGTGATAATAAATTCATCAATAATAAACAATTTCTGCAGGAGTGCAGAGATTGCAGGGTGGGAACTGGAGCAAGTGTTCTATGAGGAGAGGCTGAGAGCTGGGGCTGCTCCGCCTGGAGCAGAGGGGGCTCAGGGGGGATCCCACCCACGGCCACCAGCCCCTGCAGGGAGCTGCGAGGGGACGGAGCCAGGCTCTGCCCAGCGGTGCCCAGGGCCAGCCCCAGGGGCGCTGGGCACAGCCCGGAGCCCAGCAGCTCCCCCTGCCCACCAGGCAGCGCTGCTGTGCTGGGCGGGGGCCAGAGCTGGCACAGGGACCAGAGGGGCTGGGGGGTCTCCTCCTCGGGGCCCTCCAGAAGCCGCCTGGGCGTGGGGCTGGGCACCCTGCTCTGGGTGTCCCTGCTGGGGCAGGGGCAGGGCAGAGGGGCCCAGATGCCTATGCCAACCTAAACAAGCTGGCATTGCTCATTCAGCAGGTGGGAAAGGACAGGAATGTTGCTGCAGCCCCAACCACCCTTCATCTGCCCGACCTCACTCTTCCCAAGCCCCATAGCCCCATTGCAGATGAGCAACACCTGAGGGAGCAGCCAGGATTGGGGATGAAACATTGCATGTTGAAGGCCAGGCATGCCAGACCCTATTTCTTGCTTCCCTGCCGTGCACAGGCAGAGCACAAAACAGATGCAAAGGAAATGCCCCAACTCTTCCCAGGCCAAGGGGGAAAGTGGGGAATCCCATGAAAGCTGAGGAGCTCCTACAGCAATCCCAGGTCCACTGCACCTGTGGAATGGGCACACAGAGCCTCGTGCATGGGGTGCAGAGATGGGAAGAGATTGAGTCTGAAATGCAAGAACCTGGACCCTCTCTTCCTATTGTTCCTTTCTTTTCGTAATTTCCCTTATTTCCCTGGAGTTTTTTCCATGAGAAAGAACAATAAAACAAAATAAACAGAACCCTTGCTTCTGCTGCTGCTTCTATTTCTTCTTCTTCTTCTACTTTTCTTTCTTTTTTTTTTTTTTTCCTTCCAATACTCTGCATGTTTTAATTAAGGAAACAAAATGAAGAAACAGCAGCACCCCATCAGCCACACGAAATCGTGCTGGGATGTGCTGGACATGATGTGCCTTGCAGAAAGATGCCCCCTTGAACGAGGTGACAGGAGATGCTTGAGGGAGGCCAGTTCCATGAAATGGAGCCCACGACATTGGAGTTTACCCCTTGCTGCATGGGCTGATGAGCTCTGACCCAGACCTCACCATAATCCTGTGTGCCTGAGGCTGCTGTCCTCTCACTAAGGCTCTCCACCTTCTCTCTTCTGAAGCAGCTCAGCACCAACGCTGATCCGTGCTGTGGAAACCCTGGAAGCCACCACTCTGGCTGTGCCTGCAAAAGCAGCAAAGCCCAAGGCTTTTCCTCACACCTCCTCCAAGGGACCTGAAGCCCCTCCTGTGCTATCTGGAGGTGACCTGCACTGAACAGACCCATTTCTAGTGGCAGACCTGTGTAAAACATTGGTCACTGCTGGTTTTCAGCACAGGCACAAAAATGAGCAGAAAAAGGCATTGGTCTGTTGCAATAGCATAACTTTCAGGGCGATTTTGTTGTGTTTCTCACTGTACTGATACACAGTAAAAAACTTTAAAAAATCTCTTTAGGGGTTCAAGTAGCTGGAAAAATCATCGGCTTTGTTACTTGGCCTTCTAAAAGTTATGCTATGAAATCTCTTACAGAACACAGAGGAGAATGCGGCTTTGTGGTTAAATTTACATTCTTAATTCTACATTTCCTAATTTCTGAGCATTCGATGTCTCAGATTTTCCATTTCATTAACCTTTGTTATTTGCGTGCAATATAAACTCCTCTTGCACATGGTTGGACGAAATCATAAACATTCTGGCTGTGCCTTGGCCTCTCCTGAAACTTGCCGTTCTGAAGACCCAACACAAAGTCAGCCTTCACGAAAGCCTCCACAGCCTCCTTCCTTACACCACCTGACTGCGTCCTGGGATGTGCTTCTCAGAGCCTACAGATGGACGTTGTCCTGCATATTGCTGCCCAGACCTTGTGTTTTAGCACTTGTGGCCAGATGGAAGCAGTCCACCACCCGCTACCTCTCCCTGCTCTGCAGCAAGTTGCTGAGTCCTCCTGCTTCTGTTCTCAAAGGACATGAGATTAAATCGATGCTAAGACTTTTCACGTGACAGGAAATAATCAAGAGCCCAGATTATTTTTGAAAACACAGCTTCTGCATTGGCAGAGCTAGCCTACCTGCAAATCGCGAGGAGTGGAGCGGCAAGTTGGTAGTTGCCTAATCCCACATCATTTAAAGCAAAACTGAATGTGGCACTCTGAGGATTTGAGTCCAGGTCACCTTGTGCACGGCTCTTTCAGTTTTAGCTCTTGGTTTTGAATTTTAGCCAAGCTGGGGACATGTTTCTGAGATACCAATGTATGGACACGGCACATTTCGGAATTTGAGCGTTGACCTGCAGGAACTTTTCCAAAGCAGGCTGTGCACTCTGCACCCAAGCAGGACTCACACCCTGGGGCAGCACACTGTGGGCACAGCATAGCTACCCCTGCACACAGCCAACAAGTCTTACTGGCTGGCTGGTTCCCAAATGAATGCCTTCACACTGAAAAATAGTACTGAACCGAATGCAAAATTCTATGTCAGCACGCAGCCCGTATCCCACTGCAAAATGTTTTTGTTTCAACTTGTAAGACATTAAAATTGCAGAGTACAAAAGATAAACTTCAGCCGTGTGGGAAAGTGCTACAGTAAATGAGCCCCCTCTCTTTGCACTTTTCCTCACAGTTTCAGTTTTAGAGAAAATTTTGTTTTTCTGCATTTTATTCATGAAGGGAGAATGTCTCAGATTGTGCTGTAAGGTGAAGCTCTTTTGGACGTTGGTTTCGACCTCTTTTGGACCCTGCAGCACATGCACACATACATGTGGACAGAAACCTAAAACCCTTAAAACTGTTCCCACTTACATTTAACGTATTCTAGCTCCCCAAATGTGATACAACACAGACCAGAAGAATTTGCAGGAAATACGATGACGTAGGTGCGACGCTTCCTGTTTTCAAAGATGTCAAATGTCAGTAAAAAATTTCTACATCTTTAAATCGTTGAGCCAATTCCTTCCCAAAAGCCAAAGAAACTTAGAAATACCCTAAAAATCTACAAAACAAGTGTGAAGAATAGCTTCAGCTATTTCTAATTTTTATATGTCCAAGAATTGTAATTGGGAATATCTGGAGAAACGCTTTTTTTTTTTTTTCTCATGATTTTTATCCCTTATCATCTCTCTCTCTCTCTTTTTTTTTTTTTTTGGTATGTGTTTGCATTAACATTTTTGGCATGACATTCTTTATGGTTATATATTTAAGGTTACCACTGTACTCCTACAGCATCTCCACCTTTAAAGAGAGGATTGGATTAAGGGAAATGTTAGCACAAAGTTAATTAGATATAAGAAGCTGGGAAAGTGAAGTATGGGAAAGTGAAGAAGAGCCAGATTTCCATTATTCTCACTACTTTGTACAATTCATTTAATCTATATATAAGTTAATGCATACACAACTCCAAAAAACAATTAAGAGTGCCTCATCAAGGCACTTCATGCAATCCTCCATGGATTTTAACCTCGCTGGGAAAGACAGCGACTTGGTGATGAAACTCTTGTACAAAGTAGGCAGATTTTAAATCTTAGTCATCACTATCAATCTCCCCCACCTTAGAGGATTACTCAGCTTACTAGCACAGTTTGCCTTTAGTGCACCAAAGTACGGGTCCAGTCACAAAGACAGGATCCTCACAGCCCCCAGGGGAAAGCAGAAGATGATCCCCTGTGCTGCATAGCTAACAGTCAGGATTAAACTCCAGTCAAGTTGCAACTGAATTTCCATCTGAGGCCAAAAGCATTTCTTAATGCTCTCTAACATCCATTTCAACCCATGGAGCGTTTTCAAGTTGCTGTTGTTGACATGTATGTTGAGCCCTGCAGCATCTCCTCGTGCAATATTCCTTCTTCGCTCTTTCCTGGTAGAATATCTCCCCTCAGGTCCAGCACAGCTGCGGCCTCTTGCTACACAAGGGCTAACAGGAGCTGTGGGTAATGGGCAAGGATTTACCATGGAGCTAAACAGGTTTCAGCCTCTTCCTTTGGCCTTTATTGGGAATGGTTCTTTGCACTTGGGGGATTGCATTTGCATGGGGAAGGACAGAAGGGCTGTACATCCACTGGAGATGGGCTGGCCATCACTCAGCTCAGTCATGCACTGAGTCGGCATGATTTTTGTGAAGAGGGGCTTGATGTGAGGATTTCATTTTGTGGAGAACAAGGGACTAATGCCTGCAGGAACCACATGCAAATGGCCCATTGCAGCGAAGGGCTGGAATAAGGCAAAGGAGCACATTTAGCATCATAGAATCGTGGAGTGGTTTGGGTTGGAAGGGAGCCTAAAGACCATCCAGTTCCAACCCCCTGCCATGGGCAGGGACACCTCCCCCCAGCCCAGGTTGCTCGGAGCCCCATCCAGCCTGGCCTTGAGCACTGCCAGGGAGGGGGCACCCACAGCCTCTCTGGGCAACCTGTGCCAGTGTCTCACCACCTTCACAGGAAAGAATTTCTCCCTAATATCCAGCCTAAATCTCCCCTCTTCCAGTTTGTGGCCATTACCCCTCATCCTGTCGCTCCATGCCCTTCTAAAGAGTCCCTCCCAGCTCTCCTGTAGCCCCTTCAGGAACTGGAAAGCCACATCAGCTCTATGGAGAGGAGACCGAACTCTGTAGCCTTCTTGCACCTGGGCAAGCTCAGCACCTCGTCAGCCCCCTGGCAGGATGCCCAGCCCAGATCCTGCCCAGCATCTGAGCCCGCTGTCTGCTCGGAGCAGCCCCGAGAGCAGGTCCGTGTCTGTGCTCTGCAGGCAGGTCCGTCCCGCACACGCAGACACAAGACATGCGTCTTCCCTCACCTCCCAGGAATTTGCTTTAGATCTCACACTAGATTGAGGAATGGCTCATGGAAAGGAGAAAAATAGAGAGAGACCTGGCTGTGCTACTTGGGGAGTTCTGGGACCAATCCCACTTTATTTATTGTCCTGCCGAACAAAGAAATGTCTCCATTTCCAGAAGAGAAAACAGGTTATCATCTTCCCTGGCAAAAGAATAAATGCAGGGAAAAGTCAGAAACACAGGAAAAACCTGCAATTTGTAAATTCAAAATGCAGAAATGCAGGGAAAAATCAAAAATGCAGGGAGAAGGGAATTTCTAGGAAGGTCAACACGGCCCTGACATCTGGAAGATAAAGTCTGTGTCAGTCAGTTTTGGATATGTCCTCACTGAGAAATTGACTCAGGTGAGGACTGCCCAATGCATTGTCCCAGACGCAGTGGAAACAGTTGCACCCGTGAAGATGGGAAAAACTTCTTCTCAGACAGAGTGGCCAGGCATCAGAGCAGGCTGCCCAGGGAGGAGGCAGAGACCCCAATCCTGGGGGTGTTCAAGAAATGTGTGTCTGTGGCACTGTGGGACATGGTTTTGTGGGCGTGGTGGTGGGTTGGTGGTTGGACCAGATGATCTTGGAGATCTTTCCAACCTTACTGGTTCTGTGATTCTATGATCCTATATCCAAGGGCCAAATGCCCTGGGGTCATAGGAAGCTGATGCCTTGGGGATCTTTCCCAACAGTCTCACTGCATCTTCATGGGAATGGTGGGGGTGGGAAGGCACTGGAGGGCTACGAAGGCTGTGATAGCAGGATGGAGGCCCCAGCCCTCACCCCTCAATGGGCCAACTCATTGGAACCAAATCTCTGCAGTCAGGCAGGAGGCCCTGTATGGAGGCAGATATGGGATAGGGTTAATAAGAAGTTACCACTGGTTCCATCAGCTCGAGCTTACAAAAAAACTTTGAGAACAGCAGGGAGTGGTGGTGAAGCCTCTTACCTCCTTCATCTTGCAGCGTGACAATAATTACCGCTCAGCTGGAGGTAGGGCTGTTGCTGCAACCAGGGCAGAAGCTTGCTTGATGTACGCCGCATGCATGCATGTGACTTGGTTGCATATCGTGAATGCTGAGCCCCAGCTAACACCTGACACGTTACACAGGCACTCTGGTTTGGGCTATGGTTAGCAAGTGGTGGGGAATCTTTCTGGAGCAGCCTGTTGGTGGAGGGAGGATCACATGCCCCCATGGAAGCAGCTCTTTTTCCAAAGAGAGCACAGCTAAAGGATCTTGCTCTGCTTAATGCCTCTGGGAAAGTTGCTTAATGATTATTTTTAAACCTAGGCCTTCGGGATCTTTCCTAGGTGAGGGTCCAACAGAGCTAGGTGATGTACAAACACAGAGCAAATGAGAAGGCCTTCTCCAAGCAGCCATGCAGCTCAGGCACAAGGCACTCAGGGAACTGGTGTCCTCTTCTCAACTTTGCAAGGCATGGCGTGATAGCAAGGTATTAGCTCTACCTCTTGGAAACCCCATTTTCTTGTTTGCAAAGCAGAAGGGCTTGCAGCTGTTTTGTAGTGCAGCGTGGAGCTATGAACCTTCAGAGTCTGTTTAGGCTGGAGGCACTTCAAAAGTGCAGAGCAGTTGTAAAAACTTATGATTACTAGCATCTCTACAGCAACAACCACCTACAGTTTAATTGTTACTTTTGTTTTAGAAAAACTGTCTGATTTTAATGTATGGAGTTTTTCAGTGGTGGTCACACCACGCACCTGAAAGTACAGGTGACCATGCAGTATGACTGCATCCCAGGGGACTGGGATACACACATCACTCTGTAGGGAATATGGAAACTGGCATACATCAAGGTTGTAAGACAGTCCTGAGCGCTGACCCAAGCACCTTGCTTTTAAATAAAAAGTTGTGGCTGAATGGGAGCAGAGCTCAGTCTACACAGGGAGACTGATCTCCCTACTGTAGATCCCTAAATCAGATGTTTGTAGATGTTTCTGCATGAAGTCTCTAACCCCCCCAGTATAATCATGGAGATGACACCATCAGCTAAATCCAGAGAGAGATTCGGGGACCATGCTGGAAGAGAGCTGAAGGTTTCTGTCCACCTAACTGGACAGATGTAATTAAACATAGGTTGGCAAGGGCTTCTGGACATCATGCAGTCAACATCTGGCTCAGATCAATGCCACCAAGCCTTGTCTAATTCAGTTTTGAACATCTGTAAGGCTGGGGATTTCACCACCTCTGTGGCAGCCTGTCCCCAGCTCCACCATGGCCACCGGCAATTGCTCAAACAATTCTCAACCAAACATTTCCCTCCCCACGTTCCTGTCTTGCTCTGCATAGATGCAGCCATGAGGGTGGCCACATGCACCCCATCAGATTGCAGGCTGGGCTGCACCCTCCAGGAATTCCAGCTGAGCTGTTAAAGAAGTTTTCCTGTCCTTTCTTGACAGAGAAAAGGTGTCTGTGAGCCATCATGGGAGAAAAATAAAAAGGACCTTCTATTGTAGATCATGATGGAGAATACCAGCTCTAACTGCTGGTTACTAAATTAAATATCATTTGTCCTACTGTTCCCCTCCCTTGACAACATGTGAAGTTACTCACCCTCTCTCTTATTCCCTTTCTTGTGCTAAGCCTTAGCCATGCAGCCAGGTACAAAGTTTGACTTTGGTTGCTGAATATGCTCCTAGGCTCTTTGCCTGGTGATCTCAGAGCTCCCATAAACTGAGGGTGGGTTTGAGCATCAGGGTTTGGTTCAAGCTTTTAGGGCTTGAGTACTGGGACCTTGCTGTGCTTGCAAATCTAGAGGATCCCAGAAGTGACTTCTATGGGAGAAAAAGCTTGTTGTTTGTGAAGTTTTGAACGCTGCCCAATTTCATGGGGATCCTGTCACTTACACTTCTGCACAGTCTGAGGCAATGTTCTCCAACTCCCCAAAGGTGACAGTCCTTGGTGCGTCACATCCCACATTTTGGGGGAAGTAAATGCCAATCTAGGGAGCCCAGTGAGTGGAATTGGATTCACAGAGACTACAGCAGCACCCAGATGTAAGATTTAGTGCACCAGCAGTATGGTGGCTCATTGTTGGCTGAAGAGAGAGGAAGAGAAAATTATAAAGAAAACTGTAACAGGCTTTTCATTTTGGCCTTTTGTCTCTGGAGAGAAAGCTGAGGCTTTGCTTGTCAATGCTTTGTGTCAAGCAGGCTGAAAATGCCACGGTTTGCAGACACAGGACATCCCTTGAGACACTCCATAGACAGCACTGCCAATCAAACCAGCAGCATTAGAACCACGAGCCCCCTCCAAAGAGTAAAAAAACAGGCTTTGGAATTTGCATAGTATGAAAGAGAAAAAAAAAAAAAAAAGTGTCATTGTGGCCTGCAGACGATATAATTTTGTAAACGTGCTGATGTGCTGCCCTGATTCCTCTTTTAATTAGCACATGAATAGGTGAGGTGAGGTTCCCTGCATAGGTGTGGAAACAGAAAGATTTATGAACCCACAGCTGTTTGTTGCTGTTTCTGGAACCTGCCCCACACCCATACGTACACAGCAGAGCTCCCGCTGCCAAAACAGGGAGAGCACAAGCAAAGCGAGCAGAATGGGGTCAGCCCCCAGAATGCCCCGTGCAGGCTCCTCCAAAATAAGGAATTACAGCAATGCCCCCTAGCCTAAACGGGAGCCCCATTATGCCCAGATTCTGGGTAAGCACATGGCTAAGGACACTCCCTGCCCCCCAAAAGTTCACAGGGTGAACTGCTGAGGCAAAGGCAGTACGGTCAGATTTACAGGGGAGGAGCTACACTGCAGCGGTGGTGACTTATCGCAGGTCTCAAAAGTGGAGTGGGGATCTGAACTTGGCTCTGGTTGGTGCCAGGCCAGGGATGCAGCCTTGGAGTTGTACACGTGGGTTTGGAGCAGGTGCCTGTGGTGTTGGGGGTCCTGGGCTCCCAATTCATGCTTCTGGTGTTTCCATTTCCATGTTTCACCATAAAACTCTCAAATTCTCTTGGAACCTTTGAGGTGAGGACCCCATTTCAACCGGGGTTGGCCCACTCATTGCAGGGTTCTTAGCTGAAACCCCCCTTCCAGCTTCTGCTCCTGACAAGTCCAGGGACAGTGTGACAGCAGGGCAGTAAGCACAGCAGGTCCATCCTGCGCACTAAGAGACTTGTGGAAACAAAACCAAACATGAATGGAAACCATCCAACCTGCATCTGAGTTAAGGCTTCCTACAATCTTGGCCTGTTTCGCTCAGCCTAAAGCCAAAGCTCAGTATCTTCATCTCTGGTAGACAGTGAAAGTTTTTCTTCACAATCAGGGAAAGTGCAAGTTCCTAAAGGCAGCTTTCCCAGAAAAGCAGCCCTGGGTAGATTACTAAGTGAGACCTCCAGAGAGCTGAGTACCTGCCCTGTGACCTTCAGCTAAGTCTTCCTGTGTCCTTGCCTGTCAAGAGGACCACCACGGTGCCATTCAGGAACCTCTCACCAAACTCAATACTTCAGCTAGCAGTATGGAAAGGACATGGGTTTCAGGCTGGGAATGGCTCAACTCTGTAGGACACATCCTTTTCTCCCAGTCTCTAGCCCCCCGGTCTCTAATCCCCTTCTGGCCTTTGCTGTTTGTTGACCCAGTGCCCAGCTCTTACCACAGCCTCATCCCTTTGGCTGAAACCACCTTGTGCCTGCCTCGGTAAACGTCTCCAGAACCTCACCCCAGCTCTCTGGGCGATGAGGTGCTGCTGAGATCACCCAGCTTCGTTAGACCACAAAGCCTGAGTCTCACGATTGTGCCCGTGATAACCCCGGTGTTTGCCTCCTGGCTCTCGGTGTTCCCAGTACTGCTCGTCTCCTGGGGCTGCTCCCATGAACTCTCCCCCAGGTGCCCCGGGAGGGCTGAAGCACCTTCCCACCCTGCATACATCCATGGGCTGGCACGGGACAGCATTCCCCACCCAGCTGCAACTCCCACACCGGGCACTCCCAGGACACATCTTGTGCCTTCCATGCTCTTGTGCAAAGCCACCAAGCTCAGCTCTTCCCCTCGAGGCACCTCCAGCCCGCTGGCAGCAGGACTTGGTGCTGAAACAGGGTCAAACGCACATGGTCTCCCTGGCACAAAGGCACCGTGGTGCTGTGTGGTTAACGGGCTGCCACATTGTGCCACTGCTGCTGTCATCATCTGAAACTCTGCTGCTAACAGGGCTCTTCCAATAGCTAATCATCAGGGATTATTTGCCTTAGTCTTCAGTTATTATTTCAGCTGATGGTGTAAGATCATTAGCAGCCACTGTGCCTTGGCAAGAAAGTGGGTAGAGTGAAAGAAACATAAGACCTCTCTTTGCTGATTTTTTGCAATTTTTTTTTAGTAACTTCAGGCATGTTGTTTGTGTAAGGCTTCCAAGAGTTTGTGCAAGCTGTGCAGGAGAGAAAACAGCAGTCTGTCCCTCAGATGGATTAACAGCAGTGGCATAAACCATCCTGCAGACCCACACAGGTCCTTGAGACCTGACTGGAACATCACTACAGGTAAGCAGAGCCCAGATGCAGAATCACCAAGCTGCCTGCCAGTTAGCCTTCTCTGGGCTTACAGATGGAAAGCTGGGTCACCCTTGTAAGTCTGTCCTCATAAATGAGCCATACCAGGGTCTTTTAGGATCCTGGGACTAACACTTGCACAGGGCTACATAACTGAGGCTGAGAAAGACTTTTGGATGTTCCCATTCCAAGTTTTCTCTTAAAGGTAGACCCACTTAAAAGGCTAAGCAGCTTGCTCAGGAGCTTGCCAAATCAAGATCTCAACACCTTGAAGGACAGAGCTGCTACTTTGAGGGACATTTTGGAGTTACTGCAACTCATTGCATTTGCCTTTGCTCACATGTCCAGGCTGTCTTCTTTCATAAGAATAAATTATTTTCTTTTAAAAAAGTGCAGAGGACAACCTCTATTATTTGAAGTATGTGAAGTGTGCTCTGATGCTTTTTGGTCGTCTGCTGTTTGGGACAAAACTGGAGACTGTGCTGATGGTCAGCTGCCTGGGTGAGCCCACACCCCAGCCCGGCGTTGTTTATTCCTGCAGACTTGGCCTCAGGCACTGAGTTCGTGAACTCTGTCAAGTGACAAGCCTCAGGCCCGAGCTGCCGCCTTTTCAGCAGAGGCTGCCTGCACACCCAGCAGCGGGGGATGTGAGCCTGATCCTTGTCTGTTGCACCTTGCAGCTTACACTGATGTAAGCTGAAGACATGCAGGTTCAAGTCAATGGATTCTTCCAAGAACTCAAGATTGCAAGGCTTGCTTTCTGCACACAGGACGTGAAGGATGGCTGATGTAATAACTCCTTTTATCATGCCAGCATAACTCCTTGGGTGAAGCCTTAACTTGATCCCAAACCCAAACCTGCATCCTTGTGGCTCTGCTCTGGGCCGTGCTGTTCCAGAGCAGGCCAGCCTCAGTTCAATGGTTTGCAGACCACACCCTCTACACAGCAGCGACATGCCATGCGTCTTCTGAAGAACCCTGACAAGCTGTGGCAACACCAAAAATACAAATGGAACCACAAATTGGACAGCCTTGCCCACTTCAACGGCTGCTATCAAAACAACCCCCTGCAGTAAGCTGCCTGGGACCATTTCTGCCCCATAGCCAGTCCTTTGCAACCTTCCACAAACCACCCTGTGCACGAAGATGAACTTCTGCGCTGAGTGACCGGCACCAAAGCCCCGCCACCTTGCTGCTTCCTGGAAAGTCCTAGGACATGAAAGCTCCTCGTGGTGCACAACTTGCAGAAGGAATGGGAAGTGGAACTTATGGGTCTGGGAGCAGGGAGGTTTGGTCCAAGCAAACAACATTGGAAATTATCTGGAATTTTTAAACTGGCTCTATGGCCCCCTCCAGAGACTTGAAAGGGGAAGAAGACTTTACCAGATTTATTTCCACAAGAACAGAAGATTTACTCACACTTGGCTCTTTTTCAGGTGTCATAAATTGAGTCCACTATCTTTTCACAGATTGTCTTTCTGGATTTATCAGAAAGGACTTTATGGTTCAGAGCCCCATTTTCTCCTCAGCCCCCCTTCCAACAACTTGCATAACAAGCCTCGGGTACAGCCTGTGTTTATAAATATGCGTATCGGTTACATTAATGGAAACTGATTTATTACACAAATAAGAGACTTCATCAATTTTCATCTGAACCTCTTTCAATGGGACATAAATTACACTGTTGCTACTGGGTTTAGATTTCTAAGTGGATTTATCGGAGCAGGGACTTTGCTCATTTATTTTATACCTCTGCTTGTCTGTGGAATAATGATAGTTTTGAAGTTTTTCTCCCTCCCTTTTTCTCCTTTTATATATCCCCCTCAGAAAACACTGGCTGATATTCCAGGGAGTGAGGTCAGGCACTGCTTTGGAAAGCCCTAAAACCACTTGGCCTGCCTCCCCTGAGCTGCCTGCGGAAGCGGCGAAGTGCACAACATGCTGACATGGGGTGCATTGCAGCAGACCCCAAAACAGAGGCACACAGCTTAATTGCTCATGTTTGGATAAAGCTTGGCCTGTTGATCTCATCTAGGAAGGTAGCGCCTTGCTGGTTAACACTGGAGGGCAAACCCAAGCCATTCTGTGATTCTCCTACTGCAGCATCTGCAAAAGATGGATGGAAGTAGAGTCCCTTGACCTGTCCAGGTGAGCAGGTCTGCCGCCTGAACAGTGCTTGGCCACACCGACTGCCCACCTGCTTAAACACCTGTAGCTTTGTTTGAACACGCAGAATGCTCCGAGGCACCTTGCAACATAGTGGGAGACCTACTGGTGCCTGGGTGGGAGGAAGGACTGACAGCACCGCTGGGGGTCTTCGTGTAGCTAAGCCCTTCCTGCACCATTAGCCCTTCCTGATGGGGACACCACATAGGGCAGCCTCCAGCCTTACCCTGTCCCTGTCTGTGCTCGTGGGTCCGGGAGGTGTGGGCACAGCCCTGGCTGCCCAGAGCAGGAGGGGATGCTGGTTTATCCAAGGACCAGCCTGCAAGACAGAGACCAGCTGGCTGTGCTGAGGGAGGAGAGAAGCCTCTACTCTTCCCGCTGTCCTCAGCCTCCTCATGCAGCCTCTTCCCCATATGCATGCCCTGAACTGCTGCCCAGAACACTTTCTTCTGCAATTCGTTTCTGGAGCTTCGAGAAAGTGAGCCAAAGGCTTGCCTGGTTTTTGTTGTTGTTGCTGCTGCTGCTTTTGCCTGAGGCTGGAGCACGGATCCCATGAAACAGAAGCCCAGGCTCCCAGGAATGCATTGCATTACGACACTGTGCTGCAGAGACTTAGACTATTTACATAATAGATCAGAAAGCCCGGCCAATTAGCTGACAAAGGAAAGGGCGTGCTAGCAGGGCACTCAGAGTTCACCCTAATTAAGAGCAAGCCATTAGAGAGCTTGTCTCAAAATGTGAGCTAAGGAGGAAGAGGAGCACTAGGGGGGAAGGCAGTGATGACTGCATGCAGCCCTTTCCCAGCACAGAAGGACGGATCCTCCTCGGCCATGGTCCCAAGGCTCGACATTCCCACAGCTTGTGGGGGTGGATGGGGAAACTGAGGCAAGTCGCTTGCTTGTGGGCAATGTGTTGACCCTGGTTGCTCGTCGCTCACCAATTCCCACCTCACAGTGACACACACAAGGTCTCATCTCCGGTCTTGTACATCTCCCTGTGGTGTGACACCAGAGCATCTCCCCATGCCCTCCTGTGGGCATATTGCCATCCCCTCTCCAGCTCAGCACAAGAGGCTTCTGCTCAGTGGACGGTGAAAAGGCCCACACACATGCAGGCAGAGGAAACCTCAGCCCCAATCGCTCCCTAATTAAGTTAATTTGCTAATTGTTAGCACTTAGTCAAGGGAGGAGCGCCATCTGCTGAACCCACCACACTCTTCCTCCTGGCTCACCAGGGATGCTGCAGAAGGTTTCCAGGGCTCGCCACCCCCACGCTCTGAGCCCAAACATCAGGACGATGAACCTGATGCCCTCCATCCTTCCTAACCCTACTTTGTGACCTGGAACTGCTCTGGGCGTTCCAGTCGACCGTGGCACCTGGATCAGGCATCATGTCACTCTGCAAGTTGGTGGCTTTCAGTCCCAAACAGCGACTGTTCCTACAGAGCTGGAAGCACAAATTTCTGTTCAGTGTGATCTGTTACCACGAGCTGGATGAGCTGTGCTGACAAAGTGTGCTTTCCTAACCCACAAAAGCATGTCTTAAAGCTTTTTCATGTTCCTCCTGTTCTCTGCTAGGGCTTAATAAAACACATTGTGCTTTTTGGTTGAAATACATGAGCGCAGCACATGTTCTGCTCACAGGTTGTAACTTCCTGAACTGCTGCAGTTCCGTTGCTTAGTCCTCTGTCTAAACCCCCAGGCACCCCTATGCAGGGATCCTGAACTGCCATCCTGCACGTCCATCTTCCAAGACTCTGGCCACCTGAGCTGTGAGGTTGTCTTATGGGGTTCTAGGGTTAGCTTAAAAACAACCGGGTTTGTGTTCTTTTCTTTGTTTGCCAGATTCAAGCTTGCAGAATGCTTCTGATTTCATATTTCCAAGCTTTGTGTTACTGTCACAAGCAGTAGAACCTTTTTTTTTTTTTTTTCCTTCTCCTTTTAGTTCCTTCTTTTGATGTTGAATAAAACCTGCGATTCTTCACACAGTCCCCTGAACCCAGCAGCTCGGATTTTATGGAAAGAATATTGACAACTGCAAGATGTCCAATAAAATCATAACAATTGTCAACACTGGGGGGTTACTCCCCTCCTTTATTGCTGGTCCACAAGACAAGTAAATTGGGGTGGCCCAGTTGCTGCCTGGTTTAGGACAGATCCTTAAAAGCATTTACAACTGCCAGGGCTTGGTGCCACAGACACCCCACAGGGGTACCTATGCTATAGGCCTGGTTTCTCCAGCTGTTTATTTCTTTTTTAGGCCAGATTACTGCATCCGGTAACAGGTAGAACAGATCAGCTGCAACAGAGATCTCTCTTCCCTTGCTAACGAAAAAACCTGCTGCTCTCCTGCCATATGTCCTTCCTTAACCCACACTGCAATGGAAGTTCAGCCCCGTAAGTCCTTTTGAAAGCTGGCCTCTGAGCCAGCAGGCCAGGTCAGCCCCTTCTGGGGCCTCATGTTTTGCACAGATCACCCTCATTAGCAAGGGAAAGTGGAGTAAATGGAACAGGCTGCACTCCTGGCAGGATTTTTTTTGATTCCTCTTGGAAGTGTCCCCCCCCCCCTCCCCGATTCAAACAGATCCTTCCAAGCAGCCTGGATCGTGACCACAGAAGATTATAGGAGGGCCAGGGATCCAGCATCCCTGCAGCTCGTCACCAACAAACAGCACTGTCTGGATGGAGTGTTTTCAATAAAGGATTCTTGCTTTGCTGGGAGCTTTCAGAGAAACTGTTTACAACAACAGCCCCACGATTACCTCCAAATGAAGGCCTTGGAGGAGGACGTTCCGGGAACCTTGAGACCAAAGCTTCTGGGCTGCTCTATCTATATCAGAAATGTGAAAGTAATCAGGGGTTGTTTGGATCTGGAGACACTGTTGTTGTAAACAGATGTTGCTTTAAAGCGTTGTGGGCAGAGCTTCCTGAATGGACAGCCAGAGCTGGGCCAGCTTGAAAGAAGCTCCCAGCCCAAGATGAACCATCCAGAAAAATGAGAGTTAGGGTTTCAGTTCAATGCTCTAGTGCACTGTGTCCAACCTAATCTGACTATCCCAAATTTACCTTTACTGGGCACCAAGATAAATACTAGCTCTTTGTGTTGAAATAATGGTATAATAATATATATAATTTTTTTGTAATGACAAATTATTAGCTAAGCATGATGGATGCTCCCTAAAGGTCTGGGCAATGAGGCCATCTAGAAGAAAGCTGGAGGCAAATGCTTCTTTGTTTTATTGTACAAGAAGGATTTTTCTCACAGGGAGGGAAGAGGACAGAAAAAAATGATCTGTCCAGAAGACAAAGCACTGAAGTGAGCCCTCTCCTTCCTCCCAAACCACAAGGCCTTAGGGAAAGATTATAATTTCTTATTTGTTTCTTTTTCTTAGCCTTCATGTTTTTAAACCTTAAAAACACAATTGGGCAATCATTTCAAATCCTTCTCCATGGCCATAAGTGGCGGAATCTAATCCACATGATCCAGAGAAGCTGGTTCTCCTTCAGCATTGTGGGATGTCAGAGTGCAGCTTGGAGAGGGGCAGGGGGTGCCCAGAAATTATAGGAATTCTCGTTGCCTATTTGGACAGAGGATGGAAATTTGAGTTTCAGGATTTCTATTATTAGCTGAGCTACCCTGGAGAAGCCACCAAGATCACAGCCACTCTACCAAGAAGGTCACTGCCATCAGCTCCTTGAATTAGGAATCCCATGGCTGAGAAAGGCAGGAGCATTTTGATGTGACTCAGACCATCTCTTTTCTCCGTGAAGGACACTGAGGCAACCCTTTGGCTTATTTGCTTACTTGTGTACAGGCTGTAAATTATGCCTTAATCTAGGCACAGATCTCTCTGTGGTTTGGTTCCCACCCTGGAGGGGCAGAATATTCTGTTCCTCTCTCTGGGTAGGGGGAGAGCTGTTTGGGACACAGCTTATCCTTCACTTGTGCTTTCAGGGTGCACAAGTTGATCCTGTTTAGAGCAGCTGGATCTAATCTTAGGTGGGTAGAGGCAGAAGTTTGTTTCACCATGAGAAAGGGTCTCATTGGGAAGCTCACAAGGAGGGGGAAAAAAAAAAAAAAAAAACAANAGAAAGAGGACAAATGGGAAAAGCAAAAGAGGGGGAAAAAAAAAAAAAAAAAAAAAAAAAAAAAAAAAAAAAAGGAAAGAAAGCAAAGCAAAGCAAAGCACTGACACCCCCTTGAAGAAGGCTTCCCTCTGCCTGCAGCATTCATCTCACCAACAAGAAGAGATACAAAGTTTTTCCTTGAATGGTTTTGCCCTTCCCCTTTTCTAGGAGAATGACACAAATGAGATTCATGGGTCAGGACACCAGGGTGACCATAAGGATATGCTGCCAAATTAAAGGGGCTAAAGCCAGGGGACCAATGTGAAGGAGGCCACAAGCTGATGTAATGTCTGGGTGGCTCAAACCAGCTCCTCAATCTCTGTTATTAGGTAAAGACAGGCAGTCTCTGGAGAACACACAAGCTCCTTTCCCCTTCTGCACAGTCACGTTAGGGACATGCCCTTTGCACTCTCACCTACAAGCTCCCAGCACACACGAGCATCCTCCAGCACTCCAGGCTTCTTCCTCCAGCAGCCGGAATAAGGCAGCCACACAAAGCTCCCATTGTGCAAGCAGGTCCCCAAGCACCACAGCTCCAGCCCGTAATGAAATCTCTCCACCACCTTTTGCTGGAGAGAATATTTGATTGCAGTCAAGTACCCACACCTGGAGGAGGTAGGGGGGCAGGTGGGTGTGCAGACTGACAGCCTGCCTGAGCTGCAGCAGGGGAGGGGAGGGAAGAGGGATGGAGGTAGGGCTGAGAGGTGCTGGTGCAGTTTTGCAGTGTGATGAGCTTGTGCAGCCTCATGTACAGCGAGAACCCTAGTCTGCTCTTTCCCTGTCTCACATGCACGCTTAAGATGCTCAGAGTATTTAAAAAAAAAAAAAAAAAAAGCCAAAGACAAGCCCCCAAAACCTAAAAAAGCCAAGGAACTCTACAGAGGTTAAAAATGACACTGCATAGGCCCATATAGATGTGCAAAACCAAAACAAACAGGGGAAAAAAAAATAATAACGCCTAAAACAGCCAAGCAGGTCTACAGAGGTTAGAAAATGGCACCGCAATATAGATCTGCTGACTCGGGGCCTGGGTGCTGAGGCTGCTCTGCTGCTCCCCATCACTGTGCACTGATGTAGGAAGTCCTTGGCACCTACACACGAAGAGGTTAAATGAGCCTTGGTGGAAGAGGGACTGGCACTAAGTCTACATGTGGGCCATGCCCAGGTCCTGAGACAAAGCGTGTCCATCTGCAAGGGGAACCATGCCCAAGGGGCACCTGCCAGAGGCAGTTTTCTGATTCAGAGGGCCCGACCTGACCTCACAAGGCTGGAAGCCCTCTGCTGCTGCTTCCTCATCCCCCGCCTTCCCCACTGGGCTCCCCAGTGCCAAGTCTGGGTTAGGGTGTGGGGATAGGGCCAAGGCTGGAGGACAGAGGGAGGCTGGTGGGTAAGGTGGAGTAATGCCTTCAGTGGCAAAAGGGAGGGGTTTGGTTCAGTCTGGGTAGTTGTGGTGTATGGGGGGAGAATGGGGTCATGGAGTGGAGGTAGGCAGAAGTGGAGGTAGAGGAAGGCTGGATTGAGGATGCGTGGTAGGATACTGGGGGAGGTGAAGAGACATAGGGCAGGAGACTTCATTTATGGGTTGAGATTTGTAGCTGAGCAGCAAACATAAGCAAACGGGGAGGTGAGGGAGGTGGGTAAATGATGCTTTGGGAGCAGGCCCTTTGAAAAGATGGGAGAAGGGGCCTGGAGAGCGTAGCGGTCTTCTAGCTGCTTGTGTCCTGGTGGGCTAGTTTAGAAACTGTGTGCCCGAGGGCTGATCCAAACCAGGTAAAGCTGATGGGAATTACGCCACGGAGAAACTTGGGTCGATGGGGAAGGCAGAATGAGGCCCAGGGAAGAAAAGAGAAACAGGTGAGTTCTGCATGAGGGTGCTTCTGCGTGGAGCACGGATGCTGGCATTCGTTACAAAACACCAGAAACAAGTTGAATTCCCCAAACAGAGTTTATGGGAATGAGGTCTTCTTTTCTGGGGGTTTTGTTTTGTTTTGCTCAAGTCCGTCTGTCAAACCTTGCACATTTCATTATTTAGGAATTTTTGATTTCAGAAGATGAAGTAGTCCCAGAGGAATATTTTCAGGGAGATTATTTTAACAAGCACTTTTGTACCAGGAAATCAGTGAGTTTAACCTAACAAGCAACTACCAGGCCAGGGGGACAAATAAATCTAGTTCCCACCTATTAATTTTACAGCCTACATAAAGCAGTGTTGAAGTCAAAAGTATATGTGACCCAAAAAGACATTGCTCATTTTGACACATATATAGCTTGCCCCCTGCCTGAACCCTGTCCCTTAGCCTAAATCCAGGAAGTGGGCTCCCTTTTGTAACGGATCATAGGCCTGTGTGTCAGGAATGTGTTCTACCTTAAACCAAATGTCAGCCGCTCCTAGGGAAGGGAGAAGCTGATAGAGACGTTCGCCCCTGGACGGGGACAGTTTTCCTGTTTTGCACTGCACGAGGTGTGTTTGTTTTATTGCACCACTCGGTGATTCAATCCAGCCAAGCCCACGCAGGAAACATTGGGCTTTTGTCTTGCCAAGCTGACATCTGAAAAGAGCAAGCAGGCAAATGCTTCCACTTTAGGAGTATTTGTAATGGTTACTGAACTGTTAGACACATGAAGGGAAAAATGCACCTCAAAGAAATGACCGCATCCCGTGGATGGGAGTGAACTGGACACTGCAGAAACGTCGCTGACTTTCATCTTCGGAGGGGAACGCGGTGGCATGCAGCGGGAAAAAGAAAACAGAGCTTTCGGCACACACAGAAGTTAAAAATAAAGCACAGCGGCTAAATGAAGAGGGTGACTGACCAATGGAGTGAACGGGCAAGGAAAGGGATGGATTATCCACCACTTGAAGCATCTTGAAGTGAGGGCTGGATGTCTTTGTGCAGGGCGTGCTGTCATGCAGCACGAGGCACTGGGCTCCAGGCAGGCTAAAATCTAACCCAGAATTTTCAGCTTGCATGGCCAGTACACAAGTGGAGGATTTGGCTCCGGTTATCCTGTCTACAACCATATCATGGGAGGACAGGAAGCAGGTGGCAAGAAACATCTGATGCCAATTCTTAATTAACCGAATGAGCCAGAAAACTTGTGCACAGAGGGGAAACTTCAGCAGTGCAATAGTTCATTCAGTAATCCCAATGAAAAAAGGTTTTGTCTCCAGCATTCAAGCCCTGAGTCTTTCCCTTGATTTCAGCCAGATTAGGGCCAGACCCTTGTGTTGTGATGGCATGCAGAGCTCCTTGCAAGTAGGAAGCAGCTTGGTAGAGTGAGAAGTGCCGCCTCATCAGGAGGAATTTCATTCACCTTGGCAAAAAAAAAAAAAAAAAAAAAAAAAAGAGCCCTATTAGCTCCATATCCATTATCCTGAAGTTTTTTAATTACATTGCAACACAGACAGGTGCAGCAGTGTTTCCTAATTAAATCCTGGTGCATCAGAGACGAGATTTTGGTACACAGGTGGGTGACAAGAACCTCTGCATTACATGCACGTGTCTGCAATTCCTTTCAAATACATTTCTAGCAATTTTTTGAAGCCGTAACCGAATGCATTGCTGAAAACAACTGATGTTGGGTGCCTCTGCAGGTTGGGTTGGAAATCCCTGATGCTGCACGGATCCAGACCCTCCAGGGCACAGGGACAGGGTAGGTCTGAGCTCTGACTGGCGGGATTGCTCTGAGGTCCTCTGCCGTGAGACCTGGAGAGGGTGGTGGTGGTCCTGAGAGCAAACGTCTGACTGAATGGCATTCATTGGGCACAGACCTAATGATGGGGGATCCTGGGAGCCTCAGCTTGGTTTAGGAATGTGTTTGGGTTGCGACAAAACACAGAAGGGAGCATGGAGTACCTTCATGCTAAGTCTGGACACCTGCCTGCATCGCAGAAAGCGGAGCTCTGGGCACCTGCTGTTCTTTGCAGTCCAAACTAAAAGCCCTGGAAAAAGTAGTGGTGCCTCCAGAACAGCCCACGAGTGAAGAGCCCAAAATCCATTCAAAGCCCCATGTTAGGTGCTGAGGCAGATGCTCAGGGCTTGGCAGCTTCTTCAAAGCCATGCAGGCAAACTGAGTTGCAGACTGAAGACCTCATCCTTGGATGAATCTTTTTTTCCCTCATGCTCCCTCTCACCCCCTACTCAGCTGCCTTCCCCTGGCAATAATAGCAGCAACTGTCTTGGAATCAGGGGAGGCAGATGGGTTCCACCCTGCAGATGGCCCCCAGAAATTTTCAGAAACACTCACTTTCTGTAATTTTATTTACTTCCATTTTTTCCACAGTTCATTATGGAAGAGGAGGACATTATCCAGGGTATTACTCACCTGTTTTTTTGTTTAGGTTTTGGCTTCTTAAGTTTTGGGATGTTATGTTTTTGTATGGCTTTATGCAAGTCCTTTTCCATGTCAGAAAAATACACTGAGGTACTGATGAATGTGATGCCAAGCCTACAGTTATCCTGCAGGGCTCAGATTTTTTCCTTATCCTGTGATTTCACTGTCATCCTCCCTCCTTATGTATTTATTTACTTATTTATTTGTGTATTTTGTTTCAGCACATGATAAGATCTCAGGTTCCCCATGCTGTGGTATCACCAATGCTCCCCACCCCCAGAACTCTTTTGCTGGACCTGGCTCTATCTCTGCTTAGAGTCAGGTGCAGGCACAGGTTGACCCCAGAGGGGTCTGTACAGGGAAAACCCAGGCTGAACAAAGCATCTCCACTTGGCACCAAGCTTTTGTTTGTGCTGCTTTAGCCCAACCATTTATAAAGTTCCCAAACTTGGCTCTTTGTGAGCAGTTTCCAGCCCAAAAGGAGGCCCTTGAAGCTGTTACTCACCTGTCCTTGCTGCATTGGTTTCCCAGATGGGATCTGCATTCATACAGCTGTGCTTGTGTACCCACTGTTCTGATCTCTGAGACAGCAAATGAGTTTCTGGAGCAGTAGATCTACTTGGGGACTACTGATCTTTTTCCAGTTGAAGAGTTCAGTCTCTCTTCAGAAAATAAATAAATAAATAAATAAAATAATAGTAAAATCAACAAAACAAAACAGTTTTGACCTTTTGTTTTTTGGTTTAAAAACCAAAGGCAGCCTGGTTTTAGTAGAAAAAGAGCCCAGTTTTTGCAAACAGAAACCCATTTCTTTTAATTTCTGAAATTAAAGCCAAACCAGATCTCAAATACATCTACTGGAAAAAGATCATTGCTATGTTTATTTTTCACGCAAATGCATGGGTGAAATGTCCTCTCCTTTCCCAACCAGTTACAAAAACAGAGCTCCAAACAGAGCTGTTTTAATTTGCAGAGTTTCTGTTGCCTCCTCTTCCTCCCCTGCTCTGTGAGTCCTCATTATCCATCCTCCTTGGCCCATCCATTATCAGGAGTGATGAAGCCCCTTTATGTCCCCTGAAATAGATCCTCTGCTCTCTGATCATCTCAATATCCACAAGCAGAAGTGTCCTCTGCTTCCTCGGGATGGGCCATTTCTTCTGCTGGCTGCTAAAATTCATAGAATCATAGAATGGCTTGGGCTGGAAGGGACCTTAGAGATCATCTAGTTCCAGCTCCTGCCACGGACCTTCCCAAAGCCCCAGCCTCTATCTCATGAAGGGTTCAAATTGTCAGAATAAAAATCTATTGAGAGCTGTCAGATACAGGACTACCTCTGGCTTCAAAAATCCCAGCCCACAAATGGACGAAGGCGTTCCAGGATTTTTGCCCCAGTCTTTTTCGTCCCTAATGCTGGATGGAAAATAAACCCACTGAGAGTTCCTTTGTACAGCTCTCCCCTGAGCCAGACCAGAGCCAGCACACACAGTCTTTCATGGAGATGAACAGCTTGGGCTCCTTTCCCCATCCGTGTGCTTCAGATCTTCATTTCATTTTTAAGGTGCAAGTGCAGCTGAGGTCAGAAGTCGCACAGGACCGAGAGCACTGAGTGCTATTCCATGTTCTGTGTTAACTGCACAGATACACAAGGCTGAGGGGCAGGCAGCACTCCTAAATTCTGCCACTCCTAAATTGCTGCCTCTCTGGGTTGTTGATGGGGATAGAATCACAGAACGGTTTGAGTTGGAAGGGACCCCCAAAGGCCACCCAGCCCCACTCCCTGCAGGGCACAGGGACACCTCCAGCTGGGGCAGGGAGCTCAGAGCCCAGCCAGCCTGACCCTGGATGTCCCCAGGGATGGAGCAGCCACCACCTCTCTGGGCACCCTGTGCCAGTGCTTCACCACTCTTAGCGTAAAGAACTTTTTCCTTATATCAAGACTAAATCTCCCCTCTCTCAGTGTGAAACCATTTCCCCTAGTCCTATCCCAATAGGCCCTGCTAAGGACTCTGTCTCCTTCTTTCTTGTAGCCCCCTTTAGGTGCTGCAGGGCCGCTCCCAGGGCTCCTGGAGCCTTCTCCTCCCCGGGCTGCACAGCCCCAGCTCCCAGCCTGGCCGCACAGGGAGGTTCTCCCCACCCCGGGGCATCTCCGTGCCCCCTCTGGATGCACTCTGCAGCCCCACATCCCTGCTGTGCTGAGCACTCCCCATCTGGCAGGGCTCCAGGTGGGGTCTCAGCGCAGAGCAGAGGGGCAGGGTCCCCTCCGTGCCCTGCTCCCCACGCTGCTCCGGGTGTAGCCCAGGCTGCTTTTGGCTTTCTGAGCTGCAAGGACACAATGTCTGAGGTTAGCACAGAGACCAGCGTGCAGCGGGGGAACACAGTGCTTGGCCCTCAGCCCATAATCACAACACTCAAGGTGTCAATGGGGAGGAAGCAAGACCTCTATATGTCCAACCCTATGCATTCCCCAAGATAATCCATGTTTCCTTTAGGGGAAAAAAAATGCAAAAACACCACAAAAAAGCACAGCAAAACCACAATGCACGGTGGCACACTGGGCCATAGCAGTGCAGAGGTTGGGTGAGGACCTTCCCCTTCCCCTGGTGCTGGAGAAAAGTCTCCCCCATGCTGCCCTCCATTTCCCCTGCAGGAATTGTGCCTCGGTTTATTTTTGGATACACACAGAAATAAACACCTCTGCCCCCTCTCTGCCGTGATTAGCAGAGACATGATGATAATGATTATTTGGATTTCCCCAAATGAAGCAAGTATTCAATTATATTTTCATTCTTTGGAATGAAACTTAACCCAGTTTGTTTTCCGATAAGGCCATATGGAGAGAGGACACAGCTGGTATTTTATCCAAATTAATATGTGTCCTGGCTCAAAAACAGGTCGTGTTTGTAATGAGCTCAATCTTCATATAATAACACTGTTGAAACAATAAACGTCACTTCGGCTCCAATTTGGTGTCTGGATTGCGAGGCATAACAACAGTTCTGCTCTAAACTGTCAGGGTGAAGGCTGGATAAACTCGAAAGTTCAGGTCAGGTGAAATTTCACACACGGAGACTATTATTGGAGCGAGCAGCCCGGAGGAGCTATTACAGGGAGCGTGTGCATCGCTCCTCTCCCCACGGACCCGAGTCAGAGCCGCTGTGCCGGTGACACGTCCTCGCACGGCTGTGTCCGAGATGCTCCAGCAGCTGGAGGAAAGCACCCGCTGAGAACGGACAGCTCGTTTTCTGCCAGCCCTGGGAAATGCAAGATGCTGCACTAGACATTTGGGGCTGTGCTGAGCCACTCAACGGAGTGCCACTGCTGGGGATTTTTGGGGGGGCTGCTCAGAGGCGGGCTGCTCCTGGCACATAGGGCTGGGACGTGCAGGTACAGGGGATGGTGCCTCTTCCAGGTGCCTTTTGTAGCACAGCGCTGTAGGAAACTCTCTGGGCCACATCCTGCACTCTGAAATGCAGCCCTTCCTGCACTTCAGACTGGAAGGGCAGAGGGAGGCAGAGAGGTTTCCTCCTGCAGCAGATCTGCAGTGCAGAAGAAGTGAGACGAGCCATGCAACGGGTTGGCAAAACCAACAGAGCCAAAGCCCTGCACTGGCCAAAAGTCTGGCAGGAGTGCAGGTGCCAGCCTGGTTGTGTTTTCTTGTGGCCGAGTTCATCATCGCCAGATTTTCTCCCTAGTAAAGAAGGGCAAAATCGTTATGCACCCCCACACCAAGGCTAATTGGCAGCTCCCACTGGCCCAGGCTGCAGTCCAGCCTGTTACATGTGTGAAGTTTTTCTATGAGCAACAGAAATATCTTCTATCAACCATGAGGGACTAATTCTGCGTAGGATCTGGACCACAGTACCTAGCCCTCTCTTTCAACTATTAAAACAACATGTTCTTTTACCTAATTATGAGCATTCTCTCTTAAAAGCCTCTGTTTTTATGCTAGGAAAATTCTACTTATTTTTACCATGGAAAGCCTCATCCAAGATCAAGGCATGTAGTTTCTGCATAGAGGACACGCAAGCCCCGCCAAAATCTGACTTCTAGGTGTTCCTCCGACGGCCTTTCTGCCAAAGCTGGATTTGATCAACATTTTTACATAGAGCAGGTGAAGCACTCAGAGACATCCAGAAGTGGCAGTGCCGGGTATTTATGCTCATTGGTCCTTACAGCACTTGCCGAAGTGGGAAGCCTCGAGTTATGTCTCTATCCAAGGATTTCACATAGAATCGTCTATAGCATAGACGATGAACATAGAATCGTCTTAATGTCTTGTGCATCCTGTGAGTTACACCATGAAAAAAGCATGATGGGATGAAGATAATCTCAACATTACCTGCTGTGTGTGGGAAATGCTATGTTCACTTGACACAGCAAGTGTGGATTTGCAGGACAGCATCATGCTCCTAAGATGCAACACGGGGAGCCATGCTGTCTCGAGGGGCTCCTGAGTCCATGTTTGATTGCAGGGATATTGTGCTTTACAAGAAAGCTGGGATTTGGCAGCAGTCTGGTCTGAAAGGCTTGCAAACCACCAACCAGCCTAGCCCAGGTCCCTGCTGCAATTTTTATTGAATCAGATAATTGAGCATTTATGGCACAACCTAGACCTTCCCCGTTTACTTCCAAGATACTTTGGGACCCCAAATCTCACGAGTTCTGTTTCTCTGAAGGTATCTCTGATTTTATCTCACTCCTGAGTATCCACATGTGCTGCATGGAAAGGCAGAAGCAGTCTGTCCCTCTCCTTAAGCCCATTGCCCTCATTCCTGTTTGTTGATAGCCAAACGGCTCAAACTCTGTCCTAGAATTATGTGGATCCTGTCCAGTCACCATGCCAGAAATCTCTCCTGTTGTGCATATCTATGCTCATGTGAAAGTCAAAGCCCTCTGAACAGGAGTTCAATAGAAATCAAACATTCCTAGCAATTTCCATTGCTGCAAGAAAGGGGAGGATTCACCTCAGCCACAAGGAACCATGATGCTCTTCTTAGTGCTGGGCTGCAGGAAAGGGCAAAGCTGGGCTGTAACTTTCCCTGAGAGTAGAAACCAGCAGGAAGGAGCTGAGGGCTGAATGTTTCCTGCAGATCAGTGCATGGAGATTCCCTGTCTGGGAATGGGATGGGAAGGAGTGGAGCAGGAGCCGAGATCACCACATCCTCGGGGTCTGGTCTCCCCAGGTCTGCACCGACACCAGTGGCTGTCTCCTCAGCGTCTCAGTTGCAGGTGTCTCAGCTTCCACTCGTTTCCTTAAGCCATAATCTCTCTGCTAATTGCTGCTAATACAAATGAGCTAAGCCTGTGCTTGACCTCAGGAAGCTCCTTGCTCCCAGGACCTATGGTTCTTACACCCTGTTCCCCACTCCATGGGCTGAGGAGCTGGTGCTGGCTTTTGAACTGTTTCAGCGGCCTTGGCAGGCTCAGGTTATTCACCAAACTGCCCAGGACACTCCCAGGGCAGGGAAACATCAGAGTAAAGCTCAAGAGACACAACCCCAGTCAGAGGAGAACAGCTTCATAGAGAGTTTGGCTTAGTGTAGGTAGAGAAAACCCCTTTCTGTTTACATTTTTAAGAGAGAAAAAACAGGTTTGGCTCCATTAGTGACCAATATTACATGTGAACCCATTTGATCATCACAGATGATCTGGAAAACTTGTGAAAGCATTTGTCATGATTTACCTTTTTCCCTGGATTATTTGGCTTGCAGTATAACTGGCAAAGATCTCTAAGAGGAAAACAGGACTTTCTTCCTACTTCTGCCCATTGCTTCTTGTCTGGCTGAGGGTGTCCAACTCACCCACACTCTGTTTTATGAATAAGAAGGGAGATTCCAGCTTTTTGGTACAGTTTGCTATCAGAGATCCTAAATAACTCTATGGGTCTCTGTGGTCCTTGGGGAGAATAGGTGGCACCAACATGCTTAATGCCATCACTTCCTAGTTTTGATCCCCTGCAATCTAAATCATCCATTTAAAGCTTAAAAACTTTGACTTGTGCTCCTGAACTGGGAGCCATGGCATCTTGCAGAGGATTGGGCTTGGCCATGTGCAAATAAGGTCATACATCAATAAAAAATGGGGAGAAAAGCATATGGAGAGGGGAATGGCTGGGAAAAGAGAGGAACAAAAGCCTGTGAAGATGTACAGACAGAAGACACTTGGAGAAACACCTAGTGAGGGATATCGGAGGACAACACAGCCAAGCATTGGATATCAGCGTGAGTATTTCAGCATTTAACTGTACATATGAAAATGCCCCGTGTAACGTGTTGACATGTTTCTCCTCATTCAGCGGGCACAGAAGCATCTCCTCCCTTGTATTCTGAGCATGGACCTGCGTATCTGGTGCCTGGAGAGGGATTCTTCACCATGAATGGGGAAGGAAAAACTTTCACTCTTTGGAGACAAATGGTGCCAGGGGACTCTTCCCAGGCCTATCTGGTCCAGGGATACAATCTGGACCACAGATTTTACAAAGGTTCTTTATTTTTGTTCCAGAATAAAAAACGTGTGGATATGGCACTTAGGGAGATGGTTTAGTGGGCATGGTGGTGTTGGGTTGACGGTTGGATCAGATGATCTTGGAGGTCTTTTCCAACCTTAATGATTCTGTGAAATACCTGAGAGCTGTAGTGCACTCTTATTTTGGTTTGGCTATGTCACCTGCTTTAAGGCTATTTTTAAAACACAGCTACAGAAAAATTCAGTACTGACAAGCAGGAATTATTATTATTAAAGTTTTAAAAAACCTATCTTTATGTCTCCTTGTGTTCTGACTGTTCTCCAGGTGCCAGTGTTCAACACTCAGCTGACAAGGGGTGCTGAGGAGCACATCAGAGGACGTGGCACAGGACGCTTTCATTCCACATACCATCAAGAGTTTGGCGTTAAGAGGCTGAAGAAGAGAGGAGGAGCCATTGCTGCCAACGAGGCTGCTGGCTCCAGACCACCGTCCTTCCAAGCAGGACAGGGTGACCTGTGGCTCCCAGCCTCTAGAGCCCCAGCAGGCACCAGTCAATGCAGGGAGCTGTTTCTGCCCCTCACGCTGCTGTCACCACTGTGCCTTGTGTGCCAGTTCCAGCTACCAGGCTCTTCCCGACGATGACCCTTGGGATTTGCCCCTTTTTAAAGTTTTATGTTGCACCAACAAGGAGTCTGTCCCAGGAGCCACCCTTTGCTGATGTTGGGTTCTTCCTTTCAGCTTCATGCTATGTAGTTTAGTTTGCCCCTTGTTAAAGAAATGAGCTCACCCCTGTGAGTTCGATGGCTTCCCAAGACTATGTGGAACATCTTTTATGGCCTTGAAAAACTAGGAGCAATTCTAGAATGCTGCCTTTGACTTCTGCCTGCTCACCCCTTTGGGCTACCACGTCTGCTGCAATAAATGCTTTCCTTTGGCCAGGGTGGAACTTTTTCCTTGGCTTCCCTTTCTTTGGTGATAAGCTGCTCTCCTGAGTGTAAACATGGAGGCAGTTTTCCAAGAATACTTTCTGTTGAGCTGAGCCCCCTTTAGACACCAAGAAGAGAAATGTGTTTTCACGAGTCCATTGCCCTCAAGGGCTTCCACTACATTGCATGTGGATAGAGACAGAGAGAAGTCTGGCATGTGTCTGGCAGAAATTTTCTATTGAATCTTTTCCCCTTTTTCAAAGATAAATGAGAAATAAACTTTTGGTTGAAATGAATGTTTTGGCAAATGTTTGTAGCAAAAATTTCCTGTCTTAGTTATAATCACCCAATTTTGGGATTTTCATTATTTACAAAATCTCCCTTTTGTTGTTTTATTTCAGAATCAGAAATACAGAGATTTTCATTCTCTCTTAATAAATGAATGTCAACTTTTGCAATCAGACATATGTTTCATAAAGGGAGGAGTAATTCCCGAAAAGACTCTACGAGGTGGCCAGCAAGTGCAGACCTTGACGTGAAAAAGCTGCCCCTGACGTCTATACTTGCCCTCATCAAGAGGCAAAAAGAAAGGATGTCTTCTGCTCAGATGCCTTTCACTCAGCAGTTATACCCTGAACCCTCTCAATAACTGAGAGGTCTCTGAAAGATGTGGTTTTGCACAACACTGAGCACACCAAAGTTGTTGTTGAGATGGCACGCATGACAAATGATTGCTGGAAATGTTCTCACGGGCTAGGGTTTAATTTCAGGCATAGGAAACCCTTCCTTGAGCCGAAGTTAAGGACCCCCATGTCTAGCTAAGATGCTCTCCTTTGACATGTTTTGTCCCAGTGACAGAGTGGTGGCACAGGAAACCCTGCGACACGTTATAGGATGACTCCTCATCCCTCAGGAGGGCTGCAGTGGGAAAACCAGGAGCTAACCAGACACCAAAACTCCTCCGCTCTTCACCTTGAGAACTTCAGCCGGGTCCAATGACAAAGCATTGGTTACAGCAGAGCTCTGTGATACTTGTAAGCCTCCAGAATAAAGACTGAGAGGCATTACAGAAAAGAAAAAGTAATACAAAAATTCTTCTTGTAAGCACCTTGTAACAGTTTTCTACATGGGGCATGAGTTCTTTGATTCAGAAATCATCAGAGAACTGCCATTTCAACTAGGAGCCAATGCTAACAAGTAAAAGGTTGCAAAGCTGCATGGTGGCTAGTCAGAAGTTAGAAAACTTGTTCTGTGCACCTGTGTTGCTTGAAATTTAAATTCATGGAGACCATAAAATATCAATAATTTCAAAAACCAGTGAGACAAATCCGTGGAGGAAGTTTCCTTGGTGTTTTGTAAATAAAAATATCACCTGACTTGTTGGGACCTGATATTCAGATCAAAAAAATTACATTCCACCCAGGACAGATTCTTCTGTTCTTCTCCGGGCAACCAGTCCTGCCTATTGCTGGAGACAGAGGACAAGTGGGATGAAGTTCTGGGGGTCTGACCCAGTGGATGATGTTGAAACTGGTCCATTCTGAAGGCATATAATGGGGGGGGCATTCACAACTGAGATCTATCATCTGGAAAAAGGCTAAGCACAGGATTTTGATTCTTGACAGTCTTGCTAGTGCCAGTGGAACAGGCTTCCAGATGGGCCAGATCACACTGAACTCATCCAACTTCAGTTCCATTTGCATCCCAAAGAGCATTTGAAGGTTTCACAATTAATTTTGCATAAACATGACTAGGCATTAGAAATGAAGTCCACTTGTTTTCATGGGTGGGATTTGGAAGGAAGGCAAATGCCCTCTGTATGTGATACCCCAAACGTGCCTGGAAAACAGGCCATCCCATGTTAAATCAATGGTTTAATTAAGGACAAGCCATTGTGATTTTTCTGAGATAAAGACCATAGCAGGTGTAGCTGTGAAGGCACCCAGTATCTCAACAACTGTTGTTTCTGTGCAATGAGTGCACGTCTGCTGCCAACCTGATCATGGCACCCCATGAGCGTGGATATGATGCCTGCCCTGAAATGTTCAGGGTGCATTGTCAAATGTCAGACAGTGGCTCTTCTACTGTATGCCCTGGGGAGGCTGAATCACAGGCCAGTGGATCATCTGACCTTTCTAAAAGTGCTGGCCTATTCGTCTGCCCTGGTGGAGAAATGCAAAGAGCACAAGGTCATTGCAGTCTCTCGCTTCTTCGTTTCCTTGTAACGACTCTGCTCACCTCCAGGCCAGGACCCCAGCAGACTTTTTCAATGCAGGCCTGTGTTAGCAGGATGTCACAGCAGGGCCTCACTTCTTGGAGACCATCACGCTGCAGTACAACAGCAGCAAGGTCAAGGTGGCTGGAGCTGAAGCTCAAGTGCAAGCTGGAGTAAAAAGGGAGACAACAGGAGGGAAGGCAATTTCCCCTCCACGTTCTTGTCCTCTTGCCCTTTTCAGGCTCTTCCAGCTAGGAAGAGCTGCTTCACCTTCTTCTCTCTGCATGGATCCCAAAGCTCCCTTGGAATGTCATAGGATAGGTGGGGTGGTGGTGACCAACACAGAACGCTGATGTTTGAAGCCTGTCAGGCAGGTACCTCCATTGCTGGACTGTGACATTTCTGAGTGGGCAGCAGGGCACTTTCATTTCAAAAAATGCACATGTCACTTGTCTCCATTGCACCATTCACTTCACAAGAGCCACTTAGTACTCGGCCAATTTTTTTATCTATTTAATTTATTTTTCGATTTCCAGAACAAAATGTTCACTCAAAATCCTTTCTTTCTGTGTCTCATTCTCTCTCCTTCTCTCTGTTTCTCTCTCAAATTTTGATTGCTTCCTTTACACATCCATTTCATGACAACCTTGTTTGTTGGTTTTGGCTACTGGGCAAGTGTATATAGGGGATTACAATAGAGTCTCTGTTCCCGCACCGGTTGTTAAATTGCCTTAAACAAGTGCCAACTACAGTCTGAAATTGTTCATTTCTCTCTCTCTCTCTTTCAATATATAAATATATTATAAGAAAATAATTGTTTCTGAGATTTATTTGACAGTCAAGATTTCCTCACTCTGAACAAGACTGTAGACTTTGGTCTTTCATATACATATATGAACATGATTGATTGAAAGAAACCAGCTCCAGACACCCACCATGGAGAAAATTCCCACTGGAAACCACAGCGGAGCCTCTCAAAACGTGTCCCTGGCAGCTGGAAATGTCTCTTGCCATGAAACCAGGAGGGCTTTGCAACATGGGGGAATCTCATCCGCCTTGAAAAATTCCTGTTTGAATCCTCCAGAGCTTTCATCCCTCCCATCCAGGAACCGCCGGTGCTGACGTTAGCAGCAGATGTCTCTTGTGGACTTCCCAGATCATTTTGTATGTAATCTCTGTATTTTTGCAGTGAATTGAAGCAAACTTGGAATATGGAAATATTATGAATATATGGAAATATATTATGAATATATGGAAATCTCAAACTTGCAATTTTCAGAAAGAGTCTAGTTCTTGTTTTGAACTTGCATTTTCCCCACTCTCTAGTACCATTAAACTCCAACAGGAGTCAGCCTGGGGCCCTGCAGAGCTTCACAGCATTCATCAGTGAGATTTTCCCCATAAATAACACAGAACTGGAGGGCTTGGATGAGACATCTGCCAAGAGTGTCTTCTCAGATTGTTCTCACGCTGTGAAGGTGATCAGCTGATGCAAAAAGGTAGGCAAGAGCGATGGAGGTTGAAGTCAGTCAGTCTAAATATGGATTTCACAGTGCAAAAGGTCAAAAAACAGCCTATAGGAAGGAAGCCTATAGGAAAGATCACCTTTCCCAATTTAGGAAATGAAAATTGAGTGATTGTTCCCAGATCTCACCTAGGGATTGTAACAGAGGAAAACCAGAACCTGCATTGCCCTGAAGACTCAAATCTGTAGAATCATGTTAAAAACTTTCCATCCTCAGCCTTGGAGAGTTAGAATCACAGATTCATAAAATTGTTTGATTTAGAAGGGACCATTAAAGGCCACCCAGCCCCACTCCCCCGCAGGGCACAGGGACACCTCTGGACACCTCCAGCTGGGGCAGGGTGCTCAGGATGTCCCCAGGGACGGGGCAGCCACCACCTCTCTGGGCACCCTGTGCCACTGCCTCCCCACCCTGAGCCTCAAGAACTTTTTCTTCTGTCCAGGCTCCATCTCCTCTCTCTCCAGGTGGAACCATTTCCCCCAGTTCTATCCCAACAGGCCTGGATGAAGAGTCTGCCCCCTTCTTTCTCACAGCCCCCCTTCGGGTGCTGAAAGTTCCCGTGCTCATTTGAGCAAATGGACAGTCAGAGACTGAAGGCTGTACCTCAGACCTAACGGGTACGCATTGCTAGAAATCCACCCCTCTGGGCTGATCCTGGTTTCTCAGGGGCACACAATGGCTTGGGTGCAGGGTCCATGTCAGGACTTCTGCCTTCTCCATCCTTACCAGACACATTACCTACACGTTACCAGTTGTTCGGGGCAGGGGAGCATCCATCCACAGCATCACCAGGAGAAGCAGCATCCCCACAGCACAGCCCTGGTCCAGCTCAGGACCATGGCCAGGCAGCCTCGTCCCCATACCAGCATGGAGATTGAGGAGAGCAAAGCTGTGAAAATGTGATGCCTGATGACTGCTGGAAAGCAAGTGGTGGGGAAAAATTGTTAAACCTCACACGCATCATCTGCTGAAGTGAAATCTTTTGTTTTGGGAGTGCTGTACTATTGTAATCTGTCTCGGTCAGTGATCCTTGTTTTGAAATGATGCTTTGCAGAAAACTGACTTTTTTTTCCCTCACAATTAATTTAAAAAAAAAAAAAGGAATAAATAGCCTGAAAATAATTTGTTGCCTGTTATAGGAAACATTTTGGCTTCAATCAAAATGAATATTGCAAATTTGTTTCAGAAAAGAAGTCCCATTAGAATGTTTCTGGTTTAGTTGGGATCAAGTTATTTTCCCCTTTTCTATTTCCTTGCCATCCTACTGACTTTCATGTTCACTTAGTTCATCCAGGACACCCAAACTTCAGTTTACTCTTTCCAGTATCCCTTTACCTGTGCAGGGCTCTTTCATTCCAGATTCAGACCACTGAAAGCAAAAGCAGAAAACGTTCTCATATATCCTTAAAAAATCCTTAGAATAATGGTTTGGGTTTTTTGTTTGTTTGTTTGGATGGACTTGATTTTTCTTATTATTATTTTAATTTATTTTCAGTTTTTGTCTGTTTCTTTTTTCCCCTTATTTACATTTTTTCCCGGGCAAGATCTTAATCAAATCAGAACTGAGGGGTTCTGACAACCTTCTGCCTATGCCGGTGTCAACAGAAGTTTTTCCCACTGAGGTCCTTCAGGAAATACTCATCTCCCTGGTCCCCTACCATCAACACTTCCTCCTGAGGATTTGTCTCCTGAGTCTCAATATCCCTCAGCATTTTGGAACAAACTGATGATTTTTACCCTGAGCCCAAATCCAGATGATACTCCAGGCACAGTAAGCTCCTCCGATCGCCCTATGGGTGGTGAAGATGAGACCTGGAAATGTCTGGATCCCTCCACAGTCCCAAAAGACCATTCAGGCGCTTCTGCACTCAAACCTTGCTACCATGCCGCAGCCAAGGACATGCAAAACACACCCTTGGCATCATGCTATAAAGAACACAACAGGCTGCAACACAGCCTGAGCTTCTTATTTTCACATTGAACTGAAATCCCCTCCCACAAACACACACAAACAGGATACGACTGCATCTCAGGGCTGTAGGCAGCAAGTGGTTCTGAGCACACAGGTCCTGTGGACATCCCCAGCCCACTCTGACGTGGCTGGTCCTGGTGGCGTGAACCTTTGTGCTGGGGCAGATGCCCCTTAGCAAGGTGGATGCTATCTTTCCTGACCAAAGTGGGCTCAGCTCCCAGACTGACTGCCCCGCACTTCTGCCAAGCACCCCTACCAGCAGCACCAGCTCCTCCTGCCTCGCTCCATGTGTCTCACCCTCTCAGAGATCGGAGCAGGGATGCTTGGGGCCAGGCCCACTGCACTGTTTGTGCAGCACCTGGCACCAGTCTCATCTCTGACTCACATGCTTTGGTGCCACCAAACCACAGGGAAAGTGGTTTTCCACAGCGAAAATGCAGAAGAATTATCAGGCTGGTTTTGCTCAATGAGTCTGCAGAACAAACTGGAGTGTTCTTGGCAGCACTGCAGTAACAGAGGCTGTTAACAGGGCTGAATACAGCTGCTGTTGGCAGCTGGGTGGGGAACGGGCCCTTTACACAGCTGATGTGTTGGGAAGGGGCATGGTGCTGGAAGAGGAACAAAAGGGGAATATCCTGGGGATGTGAGGGAGGCAGCACTGAGGTCAAATGAAAGGGGGAAGCAATGAGAGCAGGGGGTGGTGAGTTGCAAGGGAGAACCAGGAGAGCTGCCCAGCACTCTCAGGTACGGTGTTTGCCTGATAAATGCAACCCCACGCAGGAAACAAATGAAGAAATGGAGAAGGCTAGCGCCAGTTGTGTGGAGAGAGCCCCGAGCGGACAGCATTGTTTTACAGTCCAGACTGCATGACTGATTGGATTTCCCAACCATATTTCTCAATGCCTAAGTGTGAGAGGCCCCTGGGAACAATAACTTTCCTGCAACTCAGAAGTTGAGTGATGAAGCCGTGGGTTAATAGCAATTAGTCTCCACGCTGGCGGCTCCCTCTGCCACCTCCATTTCTTTTTAATTTGCTGCTGGCCCCACAGCAGTGTAAATAATCCTTTGTTTTAAACCCACTGTAAATCTGCTGGCGAAATAACTGCAGCTGGTGTTATACAATGAGGATCCTTGATGAATGCACTCGGGCAGGCTGGAGGGACGGGCATACCTGTGTCCTCTCACGGAGATTCATGGCTGGAAGCTGAGCAGGGGATGCAGGTAATTTTATGGACTTCTGTTTTCAGTCTCTGCGCAAGTTTTACTATCAGGGAAGTTAAGCAAGGAACAGACTCTTAATCTAGGCACCAATGAAAAATGCAATTATCAAATGCATAATAAAAATAAACAACTGAGCTCTCCAAACTGCAGCTCAGGATCATCTTAAAGTTTGGAGAAACTTTTGCTGTGTCATGAACTGGAGCAGGGACAGTCAGCAGCAGGTTTAAGGGAGAGCTGAACATCCCTGTCAACATTTCAGCGGCCACCAGAGGATCCACCTGAGATCACAGACACAAACACAAAGTCCTTCCTCTGAGGACTTCACAGGCTGATGAACAGACAGGGAAACAGGCGGGTAGTAGCAAGTTGGCAGTGTGACACTTTCATATCGGTGTGACACTTTCTTATCTAGATAAACCGCCGATTTTGTTCTGTTTTGCTTTTTCCTTTTGTTTTTTTTGGGCAGTGTGACTAGAGGATCTTGCTGCAACACCTCACCCCATGAACTGTGGTCTGTGAGCCATGCCATCACTGAAGGAAATGAATGCATTTTAGAGATGAAGACTGTGAAGCAGGAAGGCTGGGACAAACAGCTCACCACGGGCATTGAAAATTGGAGCAGGTTTTTCAAACACAAAAGCTTAAGCATCAACATGGATGTGAAGTTTGGCACTGAAAAAGAGTCTGGGTTGGCTGACACCAGTGACTGTGAGCTACCATGAACCTGTGAATGTGCTCTGGACATCAGAGCATGAGCACTGCTCTGTCACCTCATGGCATCCTCAGCTCTGACTTGGTATCCAGGCTTTTTATGAGGGGAGCTGGGTGTCCTTTTGAGTAACAAAGGAACTAGGATCCATATGTGTACGTGACTATCCAGCTTCCCTAGCCAAAACCAAATACTGCTTAGGGGCCATAGAAACATGTCCACCTGCTTGGGGATCATGACTCGAGAAGCCTTCTTGGAATGGGTTATCTTGTCCCATCAGGAAACACTGAAGTGCGTAGATTTTCCTGTCTCTTCTTTCATGGAGCTCTTGGCCCACAAAGAGGACAGGGAATGTCTTAAGGAATTGGAGAGATCCCTAGACTACACCTGTCCCAAAAGGCCACATAAGAAAGCGGAACAAGGAAATGCTGCTGAGCCTCTTTTTTTTTTTTTTTTTTATCAAGGCGCTTCATGAAGTCTCAGCCAACTAGGCCATTTTCTGAGGCTCCTATAGACCATCAGCATAAAGCTGCATGCACTGCAAAGCTGTCGGAATTGCACCTTTGCACCATGTCTTGTGTGTGCTGGCACATCACATTGGAGCATGAGACAAGTTCATGTTTGTCAAGTTTTAAAGGGATGAATACCAAACCCACTGAACGTAGGCGCCAAGGTTATTTCTGGCTTACTGGTTGCTGGAACAACAATAGACACTTTTGGTTGTTTAGTATGATTACTTTAATCCTGAAATGGAGGATCTTCAAAAGATTTCTGTCTACATACACAAGAGAAACTTCATTCCTAGAAGGCTGAAAAGTGGGGCTAGAATTCAAAGTCCTGCCTGCAAAGCTGTGCACTGGAGGGTATCTATCTCCTGCCAGAAGTGGCTTTCATGGTGTCAAAGATTTTCAGCACAGAAGAGCAGAAAGCATCACCAAGCGTGACACCCTGCAGAACACAGATCGTTTGGCGTTGTCCTTCCTTAGCTCCAAGGGCACAACAAGCAATTCAAACAAACATATAAAAAGAACATGTTCAAGATCTTTTTGGCTTTCTTGTGTTCTTTGCAGGATTTGAACTCAATGACCCTTGTGGCTCCCTTCCATCTTGGGATATTCTAGGATTTTCTTTCCACCCAAACCTTCGTTGTAGAATGCATGTGTGAAGTGGGTGCTGTGATTAATGGGGCTTTCTCCAGCGTCTCTTAAGGAAGAATATGATTAATTGGAGCAAGGCAGAGGGCCTCCTTGTGGTTGATTAATACATGCACTTTCTCAGCTGGTATTCAGCCCCACCTCAGGTGTCAAACCACCTTTATCACAATGGCCATGCAATACAAGACAACTAAGCCCCTTGGCTGTCATCATTTCTGCTGTGTGGATTAGTTTACTCTCCAGGAACCTACTAGCGGCCTCAGAAATACAAATCCTCCAAGGCCTCACAGGCTATCAAGTAAAACAACTCTTACAAATCTGAGCTGTTTCTTCAGATTTTGCATCCTTTTGCTATTGACTTCTGATGGATGATGCTTCAGGCATCAGATAGGTGAGAATTTGAGGGGTCAGAAAAACAGAAATGTGAATCCTTTTATCCTCTGGTTTGAATCTGGCCAAGAAATCTGATCCTACTCTCAGATTTCACTGTAGAAATCTGCTCTGCATCCATGGGATGTGGTAGCTGTTGTGAGAGGAACAAGTAGTTGGTCTCTGCACCATTCCTTGGAGCTCTCCTGCCACATGAAGTCCACAAGCTTAAACTGAGATCCTCAGTGAAAGAAACAAAGAGGCTTTTGTGGGGAGGGAAATCTCAGTTTGTTACAGTTATCAACGTTTTCCTCTTTGCTTCAGTTTTAAAATGTGTTTGTAGTCCAGTATAATCCCAAACTCCTTTCACTCCTGGTTAGTCACAGAATCAAAGAGCTGTAGGTGTTGGGAGGGACTTCAGGAGATCATCCAGTCCAACCCCCCTACAAAAGCAGGTTCCCTACAGCAGGTTGCACAGGAAGGTGTCCAGGTGGGTCTTGAGTTCCTTCAGAGAAGGTGACTCCACAGCCTCTCTGGGCAGCGTGTGCCAACGCCCTCGCAGTAATCCTGAGTGAAATTCCCCATCCAAACCCCACCATGGGGCAAAGATGGGTGGAGAAGTGGAGTGATTCATCTGGGTGGGCTCTGAGCCCCAGGGCCTGGGCTTCCAAAGAAAGGACGTCACAGTGAGGCGCAGACACCATGACCCGTGCTGACGTATTCGAAGAGAGGGTGGACAGACTGATGTCATCAGTTACGGCAGCGTCTGAACTCCCACTGCAGAGTATTCTGGGCTCTTTGGGGAAACTTATTTATAACACATCATGGGCTCCAGTTGTCTTTCTGATTTACTGCAAGACCAGCTTGTAAATCTGGAAAGGATGACTCTGGAAGCTATTTTTTCTGATCCCTATGGTAGATTGCAACCCCAGCCTTGGGGAGGGTCCACACAGAAGGGATCAAAATATTTTTGTTTTAAAACCAAAGCAGAGAAATTATACTTCTGTAGTCTAAATTCCTACGCAGCACAGGCCAGAGAACGTCATTTGGTAATTTCTGTGGTTGAACCTTGTCCTCGGACAACTGTCCATTTTCAAAGCGTTGGACCTTCTAAACACTTTTCCTTCTGGTCTGACATTTTACTTGCTTTGTGGAAGGCCAGAAATGGCTAGCTTTGTTTGGGCATGCAACGCACTGGAGGAAACTTGATCCCATTGACTTCTGCAGTTAGTTTATTTAGAAGAAATCTACTCACCATTTTTTGAGTCATTGTTTTGACAAATATTTGACCTCTGAAGTACTTCATCTTCTGGACTTGACCTGTGACTAACTGATTCTTGCAGTTAACTGGAAGCTCTAAATAAATAAGGGAATAGTTTTGGGCCTACTGAGACACAACATATTTCAATGTATTTGGTGCATCAAAACTGAAAAAAATATTTTATTTCAGGCCTCATGGAGACCCAAAATTTTGACTTCAGATGCATTTAAAATTTTATCTCAGAATGGGAAGAAAATTTAAAAGACTTCATTTCCAGATTTTGAGGTGAAATATTCTCATTTCTTCAAAAGACCATTTAATATAACTCTTTGGGACAAACAATTTGGTGAAACTGAGAGCTATTTGTGAATATTTCACTGTTGCCAGTACTGTAGGAAGACTTCAGGTTGTTTCTGAAATCACTTTCAGCCAAAAGTGCCCATGCCTGGCAGCTGCCACAGGGAAATGACATTACAATATGAGGGTCTTCTTGAGCAAGCTCAGAAACGTCACCCAGCTTTCGTTATGTTATTTTTGGGCCAGCCATGAAGTCTGCCTGTTTCTCTGCATGGCTATGCAATCCCAAAGTGCAAGTCTAAAGGCTCTGGCTTTATGCTGCTGGGCCTGTTGGTGAAGAGGGATGAACCATTCCCAGAGCAGCAGATCTTCCTGGCTGCATCTTCAGGCAGAGAAAAATTTCACTTTCTCTTCCCATGGCCTGAGATGAGGCACAGAAGGCAAACCTTATCCAGCCTCCCAGAGTTCACTTCCACCACTTTCAGAACTGGAAGTGATACTGTCCAGCTGTACCTGTGAAGGCAGCAAGTCATCCAACCTCAATGGCCCATAAAACTCCACTGCTAATGGTAAGCATTTCCAAAACAACATTACAGAACACCAACCAACTCCTTTATGAGGTGGGTCAATTGAACATCTCCGTGCTATGTTTGAGAAAAAGGCAAATGGCACTTTCTGGTGGAGCGCTAGGCTGACCTTTCCTGGAGAGGTGACCGTAGGCAGTACTGCTGACATTTGTGAAGAACAAAGCACCCAAAATTCTGTGGTGAGAGAAGATGAAACAACACTGATTGTTTCTGAAGGTCTCCTGAATTACCTGAGGCTGGTTCCTGTGACAGAGGACTTTGTCACCTATGAGTATTACATTTATTTTGTCATTTTTTCCCTCCAGATCTGCAGAAAATATACAAAGCTTGAAAAACAAGAGTTTGAGGAGGGTGAAATTCTGCTTACATGTCATCTCATTTCTCTTTACTCTTTCATTCTTTTACTTTTTGCTGTTGTTTTAATACCAAATGTAAACCCTGTAGTCCTTGCATCAACAATTTTTCTTCTATCAAAGCACAGATAGCTGCAAAGTATTGTTGTAGGTGAGCACCTCTGAGCTCTCTCCTCTGTTTCATCAAATGGGAAATGGCTTGTGGATTCCCAGTTAAAACAGATTCCCAGTTAAAACACTGTCACTTAGGTGTTTATGTGTACAGGAAGACGTCCATTCCTCCCACTCTTCTCCTCCCCCCAGCCATACCCCGAAACTCAGTTTGCCAAGCCGAGGTTGCAGGACTGCTGAAAACAACTCTCTCTCTTTCTCTCTTTGTGATCTGGACTACTCCCATCTGGAGTTACAGCAAGATCAGGAATCTCTGAGCGGCATATTTTTAGGAAACTCTTCTCTCAGTTAAACAATATTTTAAGCTAGAAGAATCTCTAAGAGAAGAGTGATGGGGATCTTGCCTTGTATTATCGAAAAGCTTCTTCTCAGATCTAGCCAAGACCTTTCCTCTCCGCTCTCCTGCTCTCTTCACTGGTTCTTTCAGTCTCCACCAGTTTCTTATTGCAGCCATCAATTCAGTTCAGACATTTCTAAGCTCTTTATTTAAAATTAAATTTTAAAAGCAGATAGGAAGGTTCGTGCCCAGCATTGAAACAAACACTCTCTTTCTCTTACTGTCATCCGTCATTCCTTCCCTTCCTCTCCTGGACAGCAGTTTTGCTAGAAATCCCCACCGACCTGGTGGTTGTTCAGACTGCCTGGAAGATGACAGCAGAGCTGCCCTTCATAGACAGAAGGGGAAAGTGCTGAAGCAGCAGGGTTTGCATTCACTCTTGGAGTTCAGTCCAGCTTACCAGAAAACAAAACAAGGGAGGAACACTAAAAAAGGAGAGAGAAAGGGAGAAAAATGCAGCATCTGTCTCTGGTGCTGACTCTGCCCACAGTCTCCCTGTGTGAATAACGCAGACACAGCAAAAACCCCTGTGAGCCCCTCACAAAAGGATTTTTGCAAATGCTGTGTCTTTGAAGGTGTTGCTTTTAGCTGCCCTTTCTAACCGTGGGCTCGTGGCCATTCTGCAAAGGGTGCTGGTGTCGCCAGGCAAGCTGTGCACTGTGGGAGTCAGAGGGGGAGAGAGCAGAAAAAACAACCAAGGATGCAGAGAGCTGCACTGGGTGTAAGAGCAAGAGCCCCTGTCTCATGTCTGGGGCAGTTTTCAGGATTCAGTAGAAGTTTTCAGAGGAGGGTCCTCACTGGTGGCTGGTCTGCTCTCAGTATCCTGCCAGTGATGGACTGTGCATGTCCCATGATATGCCAAAGTGGGCAATTCAGAGCACAGGATTTTGAGCTACAGGAGCCAGAGGCAAAAATTTCTCTTTGTTTGGGCTTTGTGGACTTCCTGAGCCTCTGTCCTACTCAAAATGAGGAGGGCGTCACCTTGAGGGCATCACCTCATGCTCTCTCCCATGCACTGAACTGTATTTGAGACCCGAACTAGGATGAATCTTAGAACCACAGGATGGTTGGGTTGGAAGGGACCCCCCAACACCCCCAGCCTCAACCCCTGCCATGTGCTGGCTGCCACCCCCCAGGTCAGGCTGCCCAGGGCCCACC
>VXAV01011242.1:35359-46619 GCA_013399715.1 Alectura lathami | reverse complement strand
AACCTGAAATGGAACTGGTAAATTTACTGAGCAGTGAAGGTGGAGTCATCTCAGGACACTTGCCAGAAGTTTGCTCTTTTTACTTATAGCAAACCCAAATTTGTCATCCATTGTAGATTACATAGTAGTTGCTGGCTCAGACAGCGAAACAAGACAAAATTGCACTCATAAATGGGTTGGACATTACCACCATAGACAGATGAAAGGAATTTGTGTTTTATTTTTTTACTTTCCCTCTAGCCAAACAGAGACTTTCTATAGGAATGAACATGTATGTGCCGCATATGATGTATTAGACAAATATATAGAAAAAGATTTCTGAGACTGGGAATAAAAAAGATTACCCTGATAAAAGGACCCACTGGAAAATTCTCTAGCAACTACAACTAGCCTTCCTCTTTCCCATCAGTTTGAATGTTTTACTGTTTGAGAAGAAGAGTCTTGGAGGTCAAGCATTTTGAAGATAGTATCTTCTGCTATCATTACTGTTTTCTTTGTTGTCCTCTGTAATCACTGTTTTTGGTGCCACTGCCATGTACAGGATAAAGCTCCTCACACTAGGAAGAAACAGTAGAGTCACCATGGCTAAGAAGTGATAGCAAAACATCTCACATATAGAATAGGAATGAAGAGTATTTGTGCACGTGTTATTGACTCATTCATCAGGTGCTTGTTACTTCAGGCAGTGAGTTTCCTGTTATTCCATTATTAATTTTTATTAAAGCTTTTTTTTTTTTTTTTTCTTCAGGGCTTGTCATACTTCTATTGTCATAATGATGAAGCTAAACTTCACAGTGTCTCACTGCAGAAATTGCAAAGAAGTGATCACAGAGAACATCAGGAGAGTTACCACTCCTCGCCTTTGCCAGAGTGACACTTAATGTGAATTGGTGTTCCTCATCATCACTATTTGTTAATGGCTCTTATTATTTTTCTTAAAAGGAAAACTTTTTTTCACTGAAGGTGACTGAGCACTGGCAAAGGTTGCTCAGAGATGTTGTGGAGACACTCACCCCTGGAGACACTCAAAAGTTGTCTATTCATGGTTGTGGGCAACCTNTTGCTCAGAGATGTTGTGGAGACACTCACCCCTGGAGACACTCAAAAGTTGTCTATTTATGGTTGTGGGCAACCTGCTCTAGGTGATCCTGCTTGAGCAGGAAGGTGCTGGACCTGTCTTCAGAGGTCTCTTCCAACATTGTCATTCTGTGATTTTTGAAATTTCTAGAAAACCCGGAATAGTTGGTTAACTGCTTAGATTTGCCTTCTAGGGTGCCTAAAACCATCGTAGCAACCTATCTCTCTTAATGATGAGTTGGAAGCTATTACTAGCATGGAAATTCAAACTGATCATGAGAAATTTATGGACTAGTATGTTGGCATAGAGAGCTGAAGAGATCTTTGCCCAGAGATTAATTTTCTTTCAAGTAAGGGCATGAGCAAACCACCACAGCTGCTTGAAAGTAAAGGTATGGAATCATTTCATAACTGATTAAAATCTCTTGAAGTTTTGTGACAGTATATTTGCAAGGGCCAATAATAAGAAATAAATAGAACATCAAAATAGCTGATGAATATCAACAGTGTCTGAACAAACATAGTGTCAATACTTCTGTTGACATAGTAGACCTGTTCCAAGAAGGGAGAGAAATCCATTTATTCTTTGTTTTCCATTGCAAGTTTGCTTGTTTTAACAATATAAGATCAGAAAATGTGCACAAAATAAAAGCTCCAATATGCTTAGAGAAATTATATACTATAAAATTCTAAATGACGATTCTGTTTATGGTGATAGAGAACAATTACACAAAGCATGCAGGTGTTTTCGGTTACACGATTTACAACTTTGCATCTTAAAACGCCAGGAGATTTAAATGCAACTTGAACAATTGCACATAGTTCTTTTTTAATAAGTCTCTATTTGAACTGAAAAATACACACCTTCTATTTTTACCAAATGCAACAACTGTTTTTTTAGCAAAAGCATAGCTTTGCACCTTTGGCGCAAACCATTGCTCAGTTTCTAAGGCAATGCAGGTGATTACCTATAAACACATACTCAGAAGTGTGGTTGCTTTCCTTAAGCCATATGCTTAAAATTCTTGCAAGACATTTTTTGCTCACAGGGCCATGTTGATCTATCTTTTGTTTTGATGTGAGACCAAAACTGCAAATCATCTTCAGCAGTATCTCTGCCCCTGAAAAGCAAAGGAGTAGAACAAATGAGAATGTTGATTTTGCCCAGAGCACTGTAAGGGAAGGAGCCAACAATCCAGGCCTCGAACAAGCAATCAGTATTTAGAGCTCACTGTGCATCACTGACTTACAAAAACAAGAAGAGGCACAATGAGTATATAAGCATGAACAGAACTTGGAAGAAAGCCCTAATGACTGACAACAAGTGTTATTTTAATTATAATACTCCAGCTCTGGTGTAAGTTGCGTGAAGATATGTGCAAGCTATATTCTTCTGTCACCATTCTTGGACATAGTGGCTAGCTAATAATTAATGAAGCAGCAATTATGTCTAATGGCATCAAGATTTGGCTACTTCCTTTGAATAAAAAAATTGGATTTGATACACTCAGATCCCCTGTTTGCAACCTCATAAAACCACATCCATGAGCTATAATTGATTTACTCACCTCTTCAGTTGGTGATACTGTGTATTGAGAAACAGTGAAGTGGGTAAGTGCCTCTGATGTACACAGAGCGAATTAATGCCATTGCCCCTAATCATAGGATAATGTTGCATTATTTAAAATTTACTTTTCCAGTTGAAGAAATTCTGAGGAGACATCACCGAAAGTTCCAAAAGTACCTAGAATGTTAGGGTGTTACTCTAACCTAGGTATTTCGCTAACCAAGTACATCTTTTGGGGCAGCTTTGAAAACTTTTGATTTTTTTCTGGCCGTGTGGAACAGACTCTGGTTAATATATATGTATGTAAAACAGCTGATGTCTTCCTTGATATTTTAGACAATTTACTACCTTTTGAAGCCTTTAATTTCACTAGCAACTTCTGCCGTCATCATATAAACAGATTTAAGCATGAATAACAATGCCATTTATATCAGTATCCTACTGTTGCGAAGACACTGTAACAAATGAACCAGTAAGACTCATCTGCATGCAAGTTACAGTTGAAAGTATGTAAAGACTTGGTTTTGATTGATAAATCAACCATCCACAATCTGATTCTATAGCCCAGAGAGAGACAGTTTACTTTTGTTTTAGGCATGTACATTGCTGCTCTACAAATATATTTGATGCAGAATGGAAGCATATTTCATCCTTGGGGCAGAAGGTACAGTAGATTCAATAAGGTAATCAGTTGAAAGCCACATAAAATAAGAAGACTATGTGTTAAAAAGGTCTGCCTATATTAATCTTATCATATACTTCAGTCTTGCAAAAAAATCGACTTTTCACAGTTTTTAATGAAGAAGAGAAAATGGAATGTCATCATGCTTATCAAACAAACAAACAAACAAACAACAAACCATTCTTGGAGGAATACCTTTTACATCTCTTCTGTATCTTCAGGATTTTGAAGTCAGTCCTACAATTATTGAGATTGCAGAGTCTATTATTCTGGTGTTAGGAAATACTAGTTGTACAGCTGCATACTGAATGTGAATTATACTCCATGGTGTAATGCATTATTATGCAGGCTTTAATTATAGGATAATTGACTGGTCTTTTCCACAAAATACTGACCTCATTTACTTTGGTTCCAAATATTTTCAAAACTGGCTTTGACATAATCATGAAATTTCTGTGGTATATAGAGTATATATAGCTATATAGTGTATGACTTGAAGAAGGACTTGCATGACAGAAAAGGTTTACATTCTCCTACTTAGGCTAATGCATTGTTATACCTTTGCTTATAAACCTTCACTTGCCAAAATACTCAGAACATACTGGAAACAAGACAAAACAAAACACACAATCGACCTCTTGCTGAACAATTGTCTTGTGTTTGGTATAAGAAGCATTCTCTTCTGTGTTTTCTTAGCACTGTGTAGTAACCCCAAGGTCTTGGTTTACGACTGAGGCATATAGACACTGTTTTTGACAAGTAATAATTTTAAATTTCAGGTTTGTATTTGTCTTACAGATAAATTCAGCCACTTCATTATAAGACTTAAATTGATATTTTCCTGCATGTTCCTAATATAGTACAGCTTTAAAATTTTCATTTTGATTTTTTAAGTTCTATTTTCAAAATGAAGAATGGATTCCTTTCTCCTTTTGTACATGTAAATCAGAATTGTGAGTCTCGGGAGTCTGAGTCATGTGAAATATCATTAAAAGAAAATAAAAATAAGAGCCTTGTATTGGGTATGATGGTATTTAAAATTGCCTTTATACTATTTAACAATTCAAGGCAAAAAATCAACTTTCTCTTCACAGTAAGAGTGAAAAGTTGTTGAACAAAAATTAGGCATACCTGTGTCTGTTCATATTTTCTGTGTAAACTTTTGCTCAGATACTGGTTTCAGACGATAGTAGAAATGTCTATATTCTTTAAAGATTTGTTCCTAAGTTCTTCAGTTGCCAAAATTTATTATCTTGTCTGCTTTTGGTTGGGTTAAATAATTTTTTGCTGCAAACATAGTATTTTCATATTGCTGAGTACATCCAAATGTATTTTATCTGTAATAATAGTCCTTTAGTCAGCAATATTAAAAGTTTTTTCATTTTAGTAGTCAGTACTCAGTTGCTGTTAAAATATCAAAGACACAAAAACCACCCTAATCAAGAAGCCACATGCTATCAGACAACTAGCCAGATTAAGATCTTTTATTTTAAGTTGGAACTAAGGATGACAAGTAAGCTTGGAGAGAAAGAAGATTAAACAAATCCTATTCCTTACATGGAGTCAGGAAAGAAAGAAATCACAATGACATAAAACTCACATTTGAAATACGGTTGAAGCAGCATTTATAGCACAGCCTGGTTACTCTAAAAAAAAAAAAAAAACAACAAAAAAAAAACACTTACTTGCAAAACTGGGTAGAATCTCTACAGTTGGATTCTACTTTAAGTATATTGAGATTCAGCAAAGGCATTTTGGGAGAAAATGGAGTGAGGATAGAATGTATAATAGGCCTTAGAAAGTCAGAAGGACTTTGGAGAACAGTAGAACAGTTGGAAATGTTTTCATCAGTGACTTGGATACAGGACTTGAAGGTACACTAAATAAGTTTATGGGTGACACTAAACTGGGAGGAGCTGTCAAGAAATCTCAATAAACTCAAGGGCTGAGCAATCACCATCTGCTTGAAGCTTAACAAGATCAAGAGCTGAATTCTGTACCTGGGACAGGGCAACCCTGGCTATATGTACAGACTGAGGGACAAGAGTCTGGAGACCAGGCCCACAGAAAGGGATCTGGGGGTTCTGGCTGACAGCAAGCTGAACAGCAGCGTGCCCTGGCACTCAAAGGGCCACTTGTACCCTGGGGAGCATAAGGCCCAGCACTGCCAGCTGGATGAGGGAAGGGATCGTCTTGCTCTGCTCTGCACTCTGTGGCCTCACCTCGAGCACTATGTGCAGGTTTGGGTGCCACAATATAAGGATATAAAGCTATCAAAGAACACGCAATGGATGGCTATGAAAATGGTGAAGGGTCTGAAGAGCAAGGTGTGTGAGGAGCAGCTGAGGGCCCTTGGTTTGTTCAGCCCAGAGAAAAGGAAACCTAGAGGAGGCCTCATGGAGGCCTACAGCTCCCTCACAGGGGAGGGGAGGGGCAGGAGCTGATCTCTGCTCTCTGGGGACAGCGACAGGACCCGAGGGAACAGCATGGAGCTGTGTCAGGGGAGGGTCAGGCTGGGGGTTAGGAAAAGGTTCTGCATCAGAATCTGGTGGGCATGGAACAGGCTCCCCAGGGCAGCAGGCATGGCCCCAAGCTGCGGGAGTTCAAGAAGTGTTTGGACAACATTCTCGGACATAGGTTTTGGAGTTTGGGTTGTCCTGAGTGGAGCCAGGAGCTGGACTCAATCCTTGTGCATTCCTTCCAACTCAAGATATTTGCTGATTCTGTGAAAGACCACATGCTTCCTGTCTGTGCCTACCTTCCTTCCATTCCCAATAATCCTTCCCTGTGCAAACTCTTGCATACACAAATGAGAGGGGGAGAGTGGCTGGTAAGGAAGTGGGAGGAAGGAGATAAAGGCAAGGAAATGCCTGGAAGAGTCTGACACAAGATGAGGCTCAAGAATAGTCTGGGCTCTGACCATGGTATGAGTTGTCTCCACCACCACTGTTTCCTTTAGCAAGAGCTATCACCTTATACCACCCAGCTGTTCCCTTGTAAGTTTGTGTCCAGTTGTTGAGAAATAAAGTGGATATAAACTGGTGGTGCACAGTACTTGAGCACAGGCAAAGAGGTCATCAGGGCCGTCAGCACCTGTTAGTGGATAAGTTTGCTATCCCAGGAGGCTGTTGGCCAGGAGTCTGCTTATTGTGAATATACAGAATCACACAGAATCATGCAGAATGTTAGAGATTGGAAGGGACCTCAAAAGATCATCTAGTCCAATCCCCCTGCCGAAGCAGGAACACCTAGAGCAGATTGCACAGGAACGCATCCGGGCGGGTTTTGAATGTCTCCAGAGAAGGAGATTCCACAACCTCTCTGGGCAGCCTGTTCCAGTGCTCTGTCACCCTCACTGTAAAGAAATTTCTCCTCATATTTAAGCGGAACCTCCTATGTTCCAGCTTGCACCCATTGTCCCTTGTCCTGTCACTGGATGTCACAGTGAAGAGCCTGGCTCCATCCTCCTGACACCCACCCTTTACATATTTATAAACATTAATTAGGTCACCCCTCAGTCTCCTCTTCTCTAAGCTGAAGAGACCCAGCTCCCTCAGCCTTTCCTCATAAGGGAGATGCTCCACTCCCTTAATCATCTTGGTGGCTCTGTGCTGGACCCTCTCCAGCAGTTCCCTGTCCTTCTCGAACTGAGGGGCCCAGAACTGGACACAATACTCCAGATGCGGTCTCACCAGGGCAGAGTAGAGGGGGAGGAGAACCTCTCTCGACCTACTAACCACACCCCTCCTAACACACCCCAGGATGCCATTGGCCTTCTTGGCCACGAGGGCACAGTGCTGGCTCATGGTCATCCTGCTGTCCACCAGGACCCCCGGGTCCCTTTCCCCTATATAACAAAAAATTACCCCTAACCCTAGAGTAGAAAAGGGAAATAAACAAAAATCTAAAAAAAAAAGTTCTCTGCTTCAGAAGAGAATTTCCTGATTGACGTTTATACTATGATGTGACAAGTCAGCAAATTCCAAGCTTTTTAAAGACTTTAACTGCTAAATAACATGTCCATATAGCCAGTGATCTAAATTGTATAAATTATTATGGCAGTAGCAGATCTTTAAAAATGTATTAGTGGAGATCTATGTATATAGGAGCTGTGTAATCGTTTTTGTGAGAATTATTTTTTTTTAATCTATTAAAAAACATATGCATTCAAATTAATAAGACCCAGGGACAGAGCTGATGAATGAGCATTTTTCTGCAAAATAAAATGCATACCAATATGACCTTATGGCTCTGGTGGGGGGTGAACTGCAGCTCAGTATGAAAATCTGAGAACATATCTTTAAGTTTTAAATAGAATTCTCTTGGTTCACTGCAACCATGAAGTGGAATTGAGGATTTTTTTTTTCTTAATGCTTTGATCTTCTCCCGTATAACTATTCTCTCCTCCTACTTAAATCTGTTATGACCTACAGGAAGCTCAGCAGTGGCATACGTGGAAAACATTCATCACTGACTCACAAGAAAAATCATACTTATTCATTTTCTCCCTGACAAAAGAAAAATCACTACAAAAGATTGTTTTCATTCCATGTTCTTTTTCCTAGTTACTGAGTGCTGTTAAGAATACAAATTTCACATCTCAACAGGGACATACTCTGGTCATAGTTGTCAAAAGAGACGTTATAATATTGTCTTAGAGATCCAGTTGACTTTTCCCAGCTGTTTTTATTTATTTGTTTAAAGTACTACTACTGCGAGTTATGATTTTACAATCACTCTTCTTTTTTATTTTTTTTATTTTTTTTTATGGCAATCAGACTTTAATTTGTAATCCATACAGAAAATAAATGTAAATGAAGAACAGATGCAGGCAGTGTGTGAAGAAAATACATATTTTTTTTTTTTTTTGTAAAAAATAAGCAACCAAAAAACCAAAATTGATAGATGTCTCATAACTGCATTAAATTGAAGTTTAAATAAACAAATATATGGTGAAATACGGTGAATCCTCAACATTTTCCAGGTCTTCTGAGAACTTAAATTATAACTCAGATTATACAAATATGGGAACTTGGCTACAGCTATACACATTGCATAGGGCTGGCAACAGAGTCCTGGTCATAAGAGCCATTTCAGTCCTGCTTTTCCATCCTAACCTATATTTACTTAAAGATTTCATATGCCCCTGCAGACCTTCAGATAGATACAATTGAGTTTTAACAGGTATTAGATGATTGTCCTTACTAAGCCCAAAGCTGGACTGAACCAGAAAATTCAATGTGCCTGATTTATGCACTCACATTTTCGAATATAAAACTGCCTTCAAAGTAAAAGAAAACTATATAAATGTCTTATTTACTTTTTTGTTTGGGACTAAAGATACGTGACTTTGTCATCAAAGGAACTTATGATGTTGAAGTGAAATTAAATTTGTGCCTAAAATGCCTAGACAGTATACAAGATTTTCAAAAACAACCTGTAAAGTTTTCATTTCTTTCTTCTTTACTTGTGCTAAGGACAAGTGACTTAGCTATCAATGATGCTTATTAGAACCCTGTAATATAACAAAAATGAAATGCATTGTGCCCAATATGCCTTAGTTTTCATAATAATGACAACACATATGCTGCATTTCTTTCTTTGTTTTCTTTGTGTCAAGGATATAAACTGTCTTTCTGCCATCACAAACTGTGAATAATGTATGAAATAAATTAAAAAAAAAAAAAAGAAAGATGTGAAATATGAATAGAAATAGGCTGTGCAGCAGACCCATATGTTCTACTCTAGGATGGGGCTTGACTCACAGCCTATCAAATTCAGTGCCAAGACTCCTATGGAAATGAATGGGCTTTGATCATGCCCTATAGTCATATATTTTGGGCCCCAGATTCTTAAGTAAAAAGAAACAACTTGTCAATGAACAGCATTCTTTTCCTTTATGTTGCTCTTCAGGTGCCAAGAGCTCTCTTGACACATAAAGTTTGGCTTTGTAACTGCTTCCTATACTTGGCCTTGCTTACCTGTGGAAGGTATGGGTTTAAACCTATTGTGTATATTATTTGAATACTAGGTAGGGCAATTGAACACCTGGTATCCGACTGGATGTTAACTTCAGATGCCTCTTGGTAGTTTAATGAGATATGTTACCATTTATCTCCGTGTTTATTAGACAGACAAACATCTCTGTTTTGAGCTTTGATTTGTTAGTCCCCTGAGTCATCACTTCATACATATTTGACATTTAAAAATAATACTTCTTGTGAAAGTGGCCAGCTTGTGTACACAGGGCCTGGAGAGCAAAATGTCTGCTTTGAGCTCCCACCCACAGTTGTAACAAAGCTAATGAGTAGCATACAGTAATGCCAACTCCCATGAATTAGTGATGAGTAATGGGATTTTGGCTGAAATTGCATGATGACATGGGAACCTCCAGGCCTCTGAAAAATTCTGGCTCTGTTACAAAGGAAGCCTTTCATATTGCCTGCCTCTCATACTTGCCTGCTTCCTGAGGAAAGGAGCCAGAAAAGCCTGCTGTGGGAGGGCTTTCTCCTCTTCTCTTAGCAACCTGCTGCTTCCCAGAAGAAAAAAGTGTTTAAAATCATGGTATGATAAGGACTATTACTTCTTTCCCCACCTTCCACATGCAGTGGGACAGGCCATTTTCTTCTTGCTATGTCTGCTTCCTGGAAGAGAAAAAAAGGGATCATTCTGCAGTGCTCATGCCTAAACCAAAGTTGATAAAGAAAAGGGAAACAAGGTGTCTATGAGGAGCAAAAATGGGGCTGGGGTGCTGGCAAAAATTGACAGGAGGTTGAGAACATGAGATTGACAGAAAATTTGAGGGAAATATAAGATGGGGGCAGAGCTGAAAACCAGCTCTGGATGAGCTCTGGATGAGCACTGGGCACATGGGAGTGCAGAAGGCCAGTGTGATGGAGAGGTGCAGGGCCAAGGATATTGAGGAAATTGAAGTATTTGCTGAGAAGCTTAGCAAAGAAAAGTAAATGAGACAATGCATCACATTGCTCATTGTCTCTTTCTCTCTCTCTCTCTCCCTCTCACAGGGACACAATCCAGAGTGAATTTGGGATAAGAAACATAGGTCAAAACAATCAATCAAACAAACAAACAAACAAAAACATGTAACAATATTATTATTTTCATTATTTTAAACAAAGCATAGAAAAAAAAAATACTCTTCTCCTGTTATCTGAGGAGAATATTAAAACCTAGAATATCTCTTGGTCTTGTTATTATTGCAACCTTCTGTTTCTGAGGAATATAAAAAGACTCACGGTATATATATTTTTATATATATACATCTGCATATTTACTCATTTTCATGTAAAAATTGTTCTGACTCAGAAATGGAGTAGTTTGAGCCATTAGCAATCTGTGAACTCCCACTAAATATAAAAAATTACCTTCTGAGTTTATTTATTAGTAAGAGGAAGGAGCATCACAGCAGCTGCTAGACAGGGCTGATCTGACCCTCCCAACTGTCTTGGACTGCTATTCAGAGAAACAGTAGTTGACATGAATCCATCCATGCTATGGGACCACCGTAGCTCTCAGCAAAGACCTTTAAAAATTGCTGAAAAATATCAATAGGACACTAGTAGACGTGCTGTCTCACAGTTGATCCTAAGGCCCCTTTTTTGTTATAGATGAGCATTCTTTCCAAAAGAGATATTTATGCCACTCCAGACAACAAGTTAAAGCAGTACAAAGCATTTTGTTTAGGATAATGAATTTCATGAAGCAGAGGTATTACCTTCAAATGGTAATGTATGTGAAATCATCCTACAGTCTCATTTATGAGTGATTTTTATCTTTGTTTATATTTCTAATGAACAGGTAGAGCTGAAAAATACCAATGTGGATTTGTGCTATATGCATAAGACAAACCAAGATTTCCTTCTTTTTTTTTTTTTTTTTTTTTTTATTATTCAAATATAGCTTTTGTTCCACTT
>VXAV01011242.1:9610-27244 GCA_013399715.1 Alectura lathami | reverse complement strand
GACTGAGAGTCTTCTTCGGCTGCCTGGGAAGCATCTGCTGTGTGCCACAGATGGATCCAGGTGGGCTACAATCAGATCAGACACAAAACTGGGCAGTATTGATATATCTATGTACTAAAAGGAACAGAAAAGGCTGATACTGAAGGCTTCTGCATCCTGAATTCAGTTTTGTTCTTGGAACATGCTGCAAATTTGAATTTTTTGCACGAAAGGTTTTATATACTGTGGATGACACCTTTTTTAAAAACAAACAAACAAACAAACAAAACCAACACAACTACTTCTGCCTAATATTTTTGTTGCTATTGTTAGAAATCAGACTAGCCATTTATACATACACTGTTTTCAGGTAGATTGTGTATCTGGTCTGTGGATCCTGATAATCCTTACACACTTGTTAGCACCAGGATTTATGTGACCATGTTTATGTCCAGTTAAACAACTCCAATAAATAAATAAACAAAAGAAGAAGAAATAAAATGAGGTCCTGTAGGGTTCATACTCCTGGGATTAGCCAGCAAGTGAGTGGGTAGAAGTTGAGGTAGCTTGAAGCTTAATGGACAAAGTCTAGTGCAATTTAGTCCTCCATGTCCACCTACGAATCTAGCATTTATGCCATAACATTGTTGCTTAACTATTGATAATTAATAAAGTAGTCACATGTTGTGAGAACTCATAAATAGGGACAATAACTGACTCAACATGAAGGAACCAGTCCCTAACTCAATAATTACACAAAAAAACTTCAACAGTGTTTACAGCAGTGATCTCAAATTCTTGGCAAAAATAATGATTGGATTTCATATGTTAACCAGGCTAAGGACAAATTATTAATTAATTATTTTTCAAAGGTGTGTTCATCTTTGTATATGTGCTTGAAGGGTCTATTTGACACAGCGTACTAGGATTAAAAATAAAGTGCTGCTGGGCTCCTTGCTAGTATCAAGAGCTAATCAATTATTGCTATACTATTGCAATAAAGCTTTATAATAAAGATAGTGAACCTGTTTGATGAATTTCGAACTACAAGAGTAATGTAGGGGTATTTGTTTTATCATTATTTATGAAATCTGACCGGGAATGAAAGTTGCCTTTTGTTAATTTCTACTGATGACAGGCTTTCAAGCTCTTTACTCATAACTTCCCCATAACTTCATTTTAGAATTAGCCCTGAACCAATAAAGTTTGGATAAGAGATTTAAATATGAGAAAAAACATTTGCATCAACACCTGCTCCCTTCGTTCATGCATATATATTTCCATTTAAAGCACAGCACTATACTTGAATGAACAGGATGTGCCCCTGCCAGAGGATCTGATTATTAAAAACAAGCTCAAATGAACAAGATCTGCAACGTCTGAAGTATACCAGAACTGAAATCTAACCACATAAGTGTTTGGAAAATCAGGTGCTTTGGTTTTTTGAGAAAAGGAAGAAAAATAGATAAGAGAAATAAAATAATAAAATATTTACTGCTACTTCAGTGAGAATAAATATGGTTTGGCAAGAAAGGAGTTTTGCTATATCTGATTTATCTGGCATTGCAGAAGGATTTACACAACAAAAGACAAAACCATTTTATAAAATTTGTTGCAATGTGTGTTTACAAACTGGACATTTCCTCTCATCCCAGTGAATAACATACGGATCTTGTATGCTCTTTTAGTTCGCAACACCTGTGATGAATTATTTGTAAATGCAATGAATAACATTACTAGGAACATGTCAAATTATACGTTGATAATGAATTTTTGGATGCATCTGCTATGTAATTGTTCCCAGTGGATGTGTATTCATCTTCACCTGGCATTATTTTCCTGATTTTGGGGTTTGTTTTTTATTATGCATTTTCATTTCTATCATAATTGTTACAGTGATCCCTGTTCCTTTGTTCTAATCAGGTCCCTTTAATGGTGTTGCACATGCTGAACAAAAGAGGAGGGGAAAACACACCAAGCTATTGGCAAAACAAAACACTGGTCTTTATTTGTGACTTTGTAAGTGCCTGCTTGGCTTCAGAAGGTTGGGTGGTGTTGACAGGGACCAGTTGTTTTCCTGAATGTGTCTGCCAGCTGCTCCAGTCATGTGCCCAGTAGAATAGTAGGTGAATAGATGCTAAAGGCTGCTCTGCTGACAGACAGGTACACGCTGCTTTTACTTAGTGCATCTGAGATTTTTTAAAAAGGTAAATAAAGCAAATTAGTAGCATTAGAGTGTATGGTTTTTTTCACAATACTCTGATACAGAAATCCTCACAATGAAAATATCTGTCATCAGTTTGTGGTTTCAATAATCAATTCTACATTAATTGTGTTTACACAAACTTTCTGTACAATGTACTGTTTATCATCCAGAGGTCATTTTCACTTTACAGGGTATACTTGTCTCTCAGTAGCAGTAATTGGAAAAAGCTGCCAAAAGTGACTGATCAAATAGTGGGTCTATGAGTGCAGAATTTAGGCTTTTATTAAAATTTTAATTGTTTTATTTCAGTAAATCATTTACAGCATCTGCCTGAAACTGTTTTTAACTCTGAAGAATTTGCTCTACACTTTACTCTCCTCTGACTTCTACATCAGTGCATGCAGCAACTGACATTTCTCTGTCTCACTGGACAGTGTTAGCCACAGTCAAAAGAAAAGACTACCTAGAAAAGACAGTCTTTTCTAAAGGTTCAAGTTTTCTGTTCCATAGCAATCTTCAAGACTGAGCAAATCACAGAACTCCATATCTAGACTTTCTAGACTTCTTTCTTTACTTTTTTTTTTTTTTTTTTTTTTTTTAATTCAGGGAAGCAGGTTTGTTCCTGTCTATGAAGAATGTCGGGTGGAAAATTTTAAACAAATCTTAATTAAAAAAAAAAATCAGAAAAGCAAACCTTAATTTAAGAAAAAAATCAACAACAACTAAAAAGCCCTAAACAATATTCTGCCTTGGCTCTTTTTTTTCCGCCCTTCCTTCCTTCCTTCTCTCATGGCAATAACTACTCTGTGTCTGCTATTTAGCAAAATACTCTGTTCTTTTTTTTTGTGGAGGACTAAATTGGAATGTACTCTCAGCTGAGCTGCTTGACTTTGAAACACTCATCAACATTTTAGACTTTTTTTTTATGAAATCTTTTAAACATTTGTAGATTACTGCACTCTGCCTGCCACTTCTGTGAGGTCTCATTATAGTCATTTATAAGAGACTGTTCTTAAAAAAAAAAAAATCTAAATATTTGGCTTTCTGAAAGGAGATAAAATATAAGGTAAAAAAAAAAAAAAAAAACTGGTTTCTTGAATCAATTGGGAAATGTTTGTGTTCAGAATTATTTAAAACTGTTTTTGTCCCAGCATTTTAACTTCAGTCTCACTGCATGCAGCACTGCATGCAGCTACACAGTATGCACCTAGATGTTTTTTTTCTTTAATAGTGAATGTGAAAAATAAACTTAGTCGCAATCAACGGACAAAAATTAGTTTGCATTAATTTTTACAGGACTACAGAACATGCCTTCAAAAACAGTACCATATGAATACAGATTGTATTGCATTTATTCACATTAAATAATTAGGAAGTGAACATTAAGTTGACAGTAATGTAGAAAAATGTTTATTTATAAGGCTTAATAGCTACAACCATACCAATACTTTGTACATAGACAGCATCTCCAAAGAAGGAGTATTTTCAAAATCATTAATGAACTAAATGTTAGGGACATATGGAACAAAATTTTTCCCTTTATTATCCTGGCCTCAGCTAAGGAAACGGATGTATGTAACTTCACAGTTGCTACAAGAAAATTGAGAGAAGAATCCAGTCAAACATGAGTTGTTTAACATCAATGTTTGTAGATACGTTGCAGTAGAATTTGGTTTGTAGATGTAGAATGAATGTGTTTACATTTCACATAGAGATATAATTATTTTCCTCTTCACTATCACTTGTAGGTCAAATATAATCTACAACAGAAATATATTTTACAGAGATCTAATAATAATTTACACTAGTTTTTCCTGTTGAAATTTGGACTTTGACTTTCTTCACTGATTATGACCTTCAGAGCTAAAAATAGACAGCTACTTTATGAGGCATATCTGGGAGTTAGCCCAATCTGCAGCAAATAATAGGCAAACATAGCAACATATTTCATTTGATCATTTATTAGTTTTATCATATCTGTTTCTACTCTTCTTGCATAAGGCAAGGGAGTATTCTCAGTTCTTTTTATTCTGGGATTTCTTCATCTGTCAGGAGAGTTTTGCCCAACTAAAAAAAAAAAAAAAAAAAAAAAAAAAAAAAAAAAAAAAAGATAAAAATTAAAATCAAGAGGCTCAGTTTACAAATGCCACTTTCTTCATTATGCTAAACCAATTAAACCTAATTTCTCTTCTATTTCCATACATAAGCAACAGCTGTACATGCCATCCATGGGTAATTAATTGCTTCCAACTGCCTGCCAGTGAACGTGGCGTTTCTTTAAACTGGTGACACAGTACAACATGGGCACATCAGAGCGCATCGGATCTTGCAACACAATTGATACACTACAACATACGTGCTTCTGCAGCGGCTGAAGAACAGCACATCCCCCAGCATCCTGCTCAGCCCAGGCTGAGCTTGTTGCAGCTGTGCAGAGACCCTGTCCACATGGCCCCCTTGCATGATGCCTCGCTGCCAAACACAGCCACCTTCTCCCAGCCCAGAGCTATTTCTTCTAAGACGTATTTCACCAGTGGAGAGGGAAAAATCCAAGCAACTTTTTTTTACCAATTTAGCAGTAGTTGAAGTTTCATTTAAAAAAAAAAAAAAAAAAAGGTGAACTGTGAACTGGATAGTGGAATTAGTGTCCTAAATGCACCTTATCAACCTCTTGCCCCCTCACTGGATAAGGTAGATGATTTCATTCTAGAAGAGAGCATAAAGCTTCAGACCCTACTACTCTAACCAAATTGTTTCTGATCTAGCTTGTTAGAGAAATGAGTTTATACGATCCAGAGATGGCAAGGTAGCCATGTAGTGCATAGTTAATAATAAATGATGTTTTTTTTCCTTTTTTTTTTTTTTATTTGAAATATTTATTATAAAGTTTTCATGTAACAAGCGATATTTTTCCAGCTCCCTTAAGGAGAAAATTAAAGGTGTTTGAGTTAGGGCTGGGGGTGGGGCAGCCCATGGAAACAGCTTTTATTGTTTACTCTTGAAGTTCAAAAGAAGAAGTGTGTGTGCCAAGCCTTTGTAAAAGCAAAGAATAAACAAATATTTTTCAGTGAAAATGAAAGAAATTGCAAGGGTTTTTAAAAAGGTACTTTTTTTTTAGGTTTACACCATTGAGTTAAAGCTTTTAGTGTCTTTATTCTGACATGTTTTCCTTATTTGGATTTTCAGGTGTCGTGCTCTGTACAGGAGGACAGTTTTTAAAACTGTACATATATGAAAGAGAAGAGAGGAGCCTTGATTCAGCTTTTGTGTACACTGATACAAAGTAGGAGGAACTCTTTGAAAATACACAGCTGTAAATTTCGAGTAAATGAAAATTAGAATTAAATTGGAATAAAATTAAGACATACTAAGCAGATCAGAAGAAGCCTACCATGGTTGACATCACCCAGCATTGCCTCTGACAGTAGCACAGGAAAAAAACACTATTAGGGACAACATGTAACCACAGCACGTTCTACAGTTGATTCCCTCATACTCCAGTGTCTGGAAGTTCTGCATGAGAGATATTAGAAGGTACATCCCTGTCTAGTCCTTGTAAAAGCCATTCATCAACCTGTTGCACTTCTAATCCCTTCATGAACCTGCTCACTCTTTCTGTCGTCCACAGACTGCTGTGCGCACGTTTCTGAAGTCATCAGCTCTCTGCATGAAGTACTTTCTTTGATTTGTTTTTAGATGACTCTTTCTACCTGTTACTGAGCACTCTTTGTTCTCATATTGTGTGGAATTTGTTGAACAGTTCAACATTCAGATTATCCACTTGGTAATAAATTTCCATCACGATTCTCCTCAGCTCTTTCCAATCTCAGAATTCTTAGATTCCTGATAATGCAGTTGATTCATCTTCTTAATTACTTTAATTGCCTCCTCTGCTCTTCCCACAGTTTCATGGCATCTCTCTTGAGACAAGAAGAGCAGACCTGCGCAGAGTACTAAAAATGTAGGCATGCCTACAATTTTATATGGCAGCAAATTATGTCCTCTGTGTTGCTCAAAAAAGCTTTTCTGATGATGCCTTGTATTTTGTTATTTTATCTGCCACTACACATTGAGTTCATGACTTGCAGGGAATTACTCCAGCATGGCTTTCCTGAGTTCTAAATAGTCATTCTGAGTTCAGCACCACAGGGCACAGCATCACATTATTATTTCCAGATATATTGCCTTACATTCATCTAAACTTAAGCCCATTTTGTCACATTTTTCTTTTCCCAGTTTTAAAAGGTCCTTCTGAAGTTCCATCAGCCAGTTGGCAATGACTTTGACCATGCAGAAAAGCCTGATAAGACTTGGAGATTTCACTGTGCACCCTCTTCTCCAGGTTATTGATACTTAATATTTATTAAAACCAGTGCCAGCATCTCTTTCCCAGGGACCTAACTGCTGAAAATGAAATATCCATCCTGCAAAAGAACCAAAAAGCTCTACCCTTTGCTTCCTATAATTTAGGCAGTTTCCAACCCATAAAATAAGTTTTCTTAACACTTGTGGTAACTGAGTTTACTAACACTGTCAAGGCTTTTTGAAAATCCAGATATATTGCATCCTCTGGATCCTCTTAATCCATGTGCTTTCTGAAACCTTCACAGGACTCGAGCAAGTGAGAGAGACAGAATTTCATGTTACAGAAGTCATGCTGATTCTAGACAGTTTCTACCTCTGTGCCCAGTGATCTTACTCTTTATTATATTATTGAGTTTACCCTGTTACCAGGAATAGGGTATGAGAACAGCTTAGGATTCCTCAAAGGCTTAATGAAAGGTCTGTGCAATTTTTGTAAATCATGTCATGCACATGCTCTTTGTAATAAGTATGCAGAATGCAGCTTTTTAATATCATAAGCATTATTTATTATTACAAAATCATTAAGAATGGAAGTTTTCTACTAGCCAGTTTTCGTATCTTGCCAGTGAATTATCAATTATTCAATAAACTCTGAAGGGAGAGGTTGGAATAAAAAAGTATGGACATGGAAAGATTGTGACTGTGCACGGTGCTTCCTCTGTGCACTCCAGATCTTCTCCAGAACCTAGTCCTGTGTTCTGTCTTGCAGTTGGAACTTTGCCTTCCGTAAGCTCTGGCAGCTCTCGCTTCTTTCATGGAATGGCATTGTAGCATATATGCTTCAGCCTGAGCAATTTCAGAACAGTATTCCTGGTTAAGTTTGTCCTTGGAGCCTGCAGAGTTTTTGCCTTGACACTTCAAACACCAAGCTCAGTCTTTCTTCATTAGCACAAGCAGTAAAACAAATGCTGCGTCTTCACTACTCGAGGCTCTGAAATACTGGTCTTCTCAAAACTTCTTTTAAGCCAAAGAATGTGATCAATATTTTGGTAGTTTGCACGTGTTTATTTTGAATATATTAAATACATTGCATATGCACAATATGAATATACTCACTCTCTATAAATCCTATTCCGTGTACACATATAAACCACTGCAATTTAGTTATTTACTGTGTACTACAAGAGCTATAAAATGCCACTTTCTAAGAATACAACTGAGGCTTAAGTCAGCATTTTTATGATATCATCTGTACTGGGAAAACATTAAAGGCTCAATATTTAATAAACATAATAAACATCCCCATGAAACAAATTGTTCATAAACTACCTGTTTAATTTTTCAGGGTTCCTGAACCACATATTTTCTTATTAGTTGTGAGCCTGCTGGGTTGCAGGATAGATAGGGCCTGTCAGGGATAGAATATAATGTAGCGGTTTTATGAATTATTTCTGTGAGGAAAAGCCTATTACAGCTGACAAGAGGATGATGATATTAGCCCATCATCATTCAGATGGCACCACCCTTCCCCCTTTCATCCATCAGACCTCTTGTATGGAGGCTGAAAGCCATACAGTCTTTGCATAGCCAACACAAAGACAAATACTGCTCTTTTTCTGCGTCCATGAAACATTTAGTATTTCATTTTGAATCATGGCAGATGACAGTAACAAATGGCCTAATGAATCTCCCTTATTGTCCCTTGTGAATCTGAAGATGAGCTAAAAGTAAAATCTCTGTTTCTTTTTTTGGACATGCTCATTTGGGATTGAAAAGCTTTTGCTGCATTCTAAATAGCTTTCTTCTGTTACTGAATAACAGTCCAATAAACAAACAAGCAACTTGCAAACCACAGAGCAGTACCTCTGTAGACCATTTTTCATCCTGCACCTGGCAAATATTATTTGGGGGAAAGAACTTCAACCAACTTTGGCTCAATTATTTAAAGCAATATACATATGTAAAAAAGCTATGCAAAAACAAAACTGAAACCACATGGTGAAATTCCGTGTAAGAAATAATAGTAATACATCACTGGGCGCAGTAATACATCAGCGAATTGCAGACCTGTTTTTATCACCTTTCTCTTTTACGTAAAAGCAAATACACTGACGATGTCTGCAGTTGACTGCAAGAATGTGACATCGTCTTTATTAATTTTTAAGATCTGATAATGTAAACATTTCTTTCAAGATGGTAAATCACTAAAAATCATTGCAGCTGGTCTTTCCCATTTTACTGCCACTCCCACTCATCCTACAACCTGAACACAGTTATGCAGTCTTCATTTGCCCGTGTAGGAACATTTACAGGCAGAAATTAGCAGTGTGACTAGAAACGGTTCGCTGAGCACAGTGGGACGCCGTGCTCCTGCCACAAGGCCTTGCTCTCCTTTCTTCAGTCCCACACAGCTCTGACACCTCCGCGCTGCTGTCCCTGTCCCTGCGGCACACCGGGGTTCCACTCTTGCAGCACCAGGCCTGCTCTGCAGTGCGGTGTCCTTGGGGTGGGCTGAGCTCCCTGCTCATGGCTGACTCCAAGCCAGAAATGGGAGCACAAGTGCAGTCCCTCAGCATGCTTCGGTCTCCTCTCTGTGGAAGACTAGATAGACACGTACAGAGGGAGCTGCCCCATTCTGCAGCAGGGGTCAGTAATCTGGATGATGAGGAAGCTCAAACTATGGACTACATCTATCCTACTGCATAGGCACAGGAAACCTTGTGTGCACTGGCCTCTTTTATACTTCATTCCAGCCCAGAGGTGTTCTGCTGTTCTGTACATGCAGACATGTCATAACTAGTCACCAAGGTGCAACATATTTGCTCATTCGTAAGAGCTACCACATCTGTTTCATGGATGTATATAACGATAGAAAGCTCACATTTGCTCCCTTGTACTTGAGAATGTCTTCCCTTCTATTTATCTCACTTTTATTTTCCTTTTATCAGAAAGGAGATACTTTTATCCCCAGAACATTATGATTCATTGAGCTTTGCTCTTCCGTAATGTCTCCCTCGATTCCCTCTCAAACAACACACAAGCTTTGCTTTAGCAAGGCACAAAGCAGTGGAATGGCAAAAACTCCTTTTCATTTATTATGAGAAGTTGTGAAAGTACTTTAGCAAAAAGTGCTTGTTTTGTTTTGTCAGACACATTTACAAAAACAGCTTGCTTTATGTATGAAACTTTTTGCACAGCTCTGTTTGTATCTAGTGTAGGCCTGTTCATTTTTGACATGACAGATCATAATGGCTCTTTCAGAGCCATTACAGTTACCAAGTAAATCCTTCTTAGTTCAAGTACATATAATTGATTCCCATAGACTGTAATAGCTCCAAAACCAAGGCAATACCCTTACCAAACATAAAAGCAGTGGCAGGACTAATACATAATAGCAGTCAGTTTTTACCACCATGGTACTAGAAAATGATGCAGTGCTAACAACATGGCTTTTTTATTTGCTGATTTTTTGGCACAATAGGAGGGCAATAATTCGATGGTGTTACAGAGGTATCATTCCTGCATAGTCCTGGAAAAGCTATAAATCCTCAGGTATCATCTCAGTCTCCACATGGAAAGCAAATTAAGAGCTTGTCCATTCAACTTTTATGCATATAAATATTCCTATACAGCTGACTGGGGCAAGTGCATGAATAAGGTTTTGTTTCTTGTAAATAAAGAATGTAGAAGAAAAGCAAAAGCAAAAACAAACAAACAAACAAGCAAAACAAAAACAAAACAAAACAAAAACAGACAACTTTAAAAATCTTACCACAAGTTACAAGGACAAAGTAATTTAAGAAGCATTTGATACACCTCAAACTCCAGCAAAAAGGACGACCTTAGTTACGCTCCATAGCCCTCACTTGTAGCTGCAGATTTTTATTGCTCAAGGAAAGATTTTGCAAAAACCTTTCCCAAGCATCCTGGTGAGCAGAGGAAATACAGAACAGGCATTACATTTTTTAATGTAATAGTGTTCTTCTCCTCAGCATGTCTGATAAAAACAATAAACAGCTTGGCAACACATATCCCTGCCTTCCTACTGCATAAGGGTATGCTCATGAACATAGATGACCAATGACCCTAAAAGGAAGGAGAAAAACCAAATGATATATTGACAAGAAGGGTGATTTTCTTCTCTCATATACAGAAAACCCATAGAGTGCAATAAGAACCTCCTCCTTCTCGTGCTTTTTTTTTTTTTTTAATGACTTTTGAAGAAAAGACAAGTTTAAAACATTTTTTTTTTGTTCTGAAAGAGTTTATATTACAATAGAAAAAGGTGCTGTAAGCTTCAAGAAGCTAATGTACCTCTGTAAAGAAGTCTCAGTGGAGATCATAGAAATTTCACGACTCCCATATGTTAATAATGTCTTTGAATATAAAATCCAAATTAAAAACTGAAGCTGAATAAAATACTTTTGTTAAAAGTAACATTTTGAAATGCTGTCAGTAACTATCATAAATATTTGAGAAGTTAATATTTTAATCTTCAACTATAGCTCTGAAAACATTTTTAGTGACAGACAGTGCTTCATTAATAGAGTTCTGTATGTCTAATTGCTTTAGGCAAAGTGGGTTGCATTATTTTGACACATGACATGCAATTAGTACATGGTCACACGGCTAAAGGAAGATTTTACACCTTTTTTCCTTCTACATTCAGAGCAGATAATTAGCATATTTTTTCTGCTTAGAATAATCATCAGAGCCTTAGATCAGAAATTGCCTAATGAGGTAAAATTCCAGTTGTTGACATTAATACATGTGACATTTTTTCAGTTGTAAAAGTAAACCTACTGCTGCCATTTCATTTACTCTTTCCAGCGTTCTTAAGATTCAGTTATGTTTTCCTTAGCATGAAGCGGTTGAATAACCAAATCTTTTGAAAAGAGAAAATGAATGGTGTTTTTTTTGTTTTAGAATATTTGCTTGGTGGTGGTATTTTAAGAAAGTTAAATTTGGCTATAACCTGCAGCCATCTTAGGTAGATTTCTGTTGACTTAACACAAAGGGTAAACCACAACTGCAATATGCATGCTCCTTGATTATGAATGTTTTTCATATGATCTATAAAAAATGGGAAATCATTTTGCTCAGTTGTAAGGCCAACACCAGAGTCTATGTGCAATACACCTATAATGAAAGTATTTTTTGCATAAAAACATATTTTGAATATTTTTTGGTTGAAGAAATAAGACTTATTACAGGTAAGCTGATGTAATTAAATATACTCTGGCTGATGTATCAGCCTTTTCCTAGAGAAAAGATTTTGAAAAGTTAAAAATAAAGAATGATTATATTAGCTTTTTTTTTTTAAATAGATTTCTTTTCTTGTATTCAGTACAAATGCATATAATCACATTTATGTTCAGTTTCTAAGGAACGCATTTATATGGGGCATAGGGAGTGGTTTGGATTCTCACTCCTTCCTCCCTATTCAGTCAAACGTTCCTCTGAAAAAACTGAATGCTATGGGGTCTGCAGTTGTTTCTTTATCTGTTTTTCTGGATGTGAGTTTTACTAATTGCTCTTAGTATCAGACATACAGGGGTATTTCTAAGAACTATGTCAAAAACTCAATGCTACTTTTAAGAAAGGACAGACCCAAGCCTGAATAGAAAAGATTTTATTTTATTTTTACTTTTAACATCCTGCTATTATTTAATTACATATGAGAAATGAACCATAGAGAATACTTTTGCTTCATTCCAAGTATTTGATGCTAACTAGGATTTGTACAGCAATAGGGTTAGCACTTAACATTTACAGAAAGCAAAAAAGGCATAGACAATTATCTTTTTTTTTTTTTTTTTTTTTTTTCCCCCACAAATTGAGAGGTAAATGTATTAAAAACAAGACTGCTAATTCCTCTTAAAAAATGAGTTTGTAATCATGGAGTGACCTGACTACTTCATAGACATCACAGGACACTATCCTGTTTCAAGTATTGATGCTACTTACGGCCAAAATTCATTTCTTTCCTGTAATTTGTGTTTTATTATTAAGTTAATTAAAAATTAGCAAGATTAATGTAATCATAATATTTTCTTTCCAGCTTAGCTGTCTCTGGCTTTTGTTTCCTTTGACTACTTGATTTAAGAGCAGAGATTCTTTTAACTTCCTTTATTACAATTTCCAGCTTATCCCTACAAGATATTACATCTTAGGTGATGAGCAGCTGCTGTTTTAAAGACTCTTGACAACTGCTAGCCCACTTGGCAAGACCTCTGTAAAACAAACAAACAAACAAACCAAATCCCCATCACCAAAAACAACAACAACAACAAAAAAAAAAAAATAAACCACATACTTTAGATCAGCATGTATGTGTGATGAGGTCCAGTGAAGAAAGAAAATGTATGTTTTTCAAAAAGAGAAACAAGATTATACTGAAAGGAATGTAACAAGCCAAAATACTAGAGCAATAACAAACATGTGCCAGCAACTGCAAGGGAGCAGAGTAAAGTCTTTTCTGTTATCAGCTTCTCTTCCCCTTCTTAACTCATTTCCAGAGAATAACATGGAGGTCAAAGTAAAATCATAGAATCATAGAATCATAGAATCATAGAATCATAGAACCATAGAATGTCTTGGGTCGGAAGGGACCTCAGAGATCATCTAGTTCCAACCCCCCTGCCGTGGACAGGGCTGCCAGCCACTAGCTCACTAGATCCAACTGCCCAGGAACCCATCCAGCCTGGCCTTGAACACAGCCAGGGATGGGGCAGCCACAGCTTCTCTGGGCAGCCTGTGCCAGCGCCTCACCACTCTCTCAGGGAAGAATTTCTTCCTGATGTCCAACCTAAACCTCCCCTCTTTCACTTTAAATCCATTCCCCCTTGTCCTACCATTGTCCACCTGTGTAAAAAGTCGGTCCCCCTCCTGCCTGTAAGCTCCTTTCAAGTATTGGAAGGCCACAGTGAGGTCTCCCCGGAGCCTTCTCTTTTCCGAGCTGTACAGTCCCAACTCCCTCAACCTTTCCTCACAGGAGAGGTGCTCCAGGCCTCTGATCATTTTGGTGGCCCTCCTCTGGACCCGCTCTAACAGCTCCACATCCCCTCTGTCCTGGGGGCCCCAGGCCTGGACACAGTACTCCAGGTGAGGCCTTCCAAGGGCAGAGTAGAGGGGGACGATCACCTCCCTCTCCCTGCTGGCCACCCCTCTCTTGATGCAGCCCAGGATGCCATTGGCCTTCCTGGCTGCAGGAGCGCACTGCCGGCTCATGTCCAGGTATTGTGCTTTTGGCTGGGACAGAATTGATTTTCTTCACTGTGTCTGGTATGATGCCATATTTTAGATTTAGGAGAAAAAAAATGTTGATAACACTCCGATGCTTTAGTTGCTGCTGAGCAGTGCTGTGCAGAGCCAAGGACGTTTCAGCTTTTCACACTGTCCAGATAGCAAGCGGGGCTGAGGGGTACAAAGAGCTGGGAAGGGACGGAACCAAGACAGCTGACCTAAACTGGCCAAAGGGGCGTCACATACCGTATGGGGTCATGCTGAACAATAAAACGGGGCGTTGGCCAGGGGGGACTGCTGCTTCTTGGGGACTGGCTCGGCATTGGCCATCAAGTGGCAAGTAATTGCATGGTGCAACACTTGTTTTGCATATATATATATAATTGTTATTTTCCCTTCCTTTTCTATCCTGTTAAACTCTTTTTATGTCAACCCACAAATTTTACCTTTTTCTGATTCTCTCCCCCTTCCCACTGTGGGGCAGTGAGCAAATGGAGGTGCAGTGCTGAGCTGCCTGCTGGGTTAAACCACAACAAGAGGACAGAAGAGATTATACTAGCCAAAGTCTACATAAGGTAGAGGTGAAACCTCCACCTTTGATTTAGAAGCTGCCTGCTCTTGTAACTGCCAGACACTTGGAAGATATGTTCCTCTAAGATATAACTTCATATATGTGTTTACTTTTACTCTTCCCTTATCTTCTTCTGGTCATTTATCAGGCTAGATGGGCTAGGGCTAGAAACCAGGCAGACTGGCATCCATAAAACTGTGTATTGAAATTGTTTAGGGATAAATTTTAAAGTCTTAATCAGAGTTGATAAGCTTTACATAAGGACATTTCTATTCTGAACATGTGGCATGTAAGATTTGTTTATTAACAACATCTCTTACACTTTACTATAAGGTAGTCATGCACCGCTGATGCTACAGGTCGGATAATACAGAGCTCAGAGAGCTTTGTGTTGCTGGTAAGTATACATAGGGCTAGTTATCCATGCATCTTCCGTTGCCTTTTGGAAGGCCTTTTATGTTGTGCTGCTGTCCAAAAATGTGTGCTGTCTGATAAAAAAAAAAAAAAAAAAAAAGGCTTTTCTAAGCTACATTTATGGTTGCAATGAGACTGAGATAGTGAAGTTTAATGGCAAGATGCAGTCATTCAGCAGCAAGTCAACAAGAAACCAAATGTCCACAGATTATATTACACTGCCACAACTACTACATTACAGTATATCAATGAAGATCAAATTGGCAAACAGCAATATGCAGGAAATCAGGAATGCCAGAGAGGGTGTCTTTGACAGTTTTGTTTAAGAATACATTCACTGAGCTTATTCATTACGTAAGGGCTAGAGAGACTAAATAAAACAGATCAGAAATGCATAGACTAAACCCAGACATAGAAAGATCCTCACAAATAAAGAAATATTACTGCAAATTCTCAAAATTGCCTAAAATTGCCTGAACTTAAACTGAACACATACCAACAAGCTTTATTTCAATCAGGTACTCATTCAAAAATATATATCTGCTCAACATGTTTTAGATGGTGTTCAGCTGGGACCACAATGTACGTAAGAGGGGTTTCTTTCTATAGTGTTGATCTGGATCCATTATTTCCTCATTCTCTCATTATTATCACTGGCACCAGCAGGTAGAGATTTGAAATTAGAGCTAAGCAAATAATTGAATGTTTTGGTTCACTGACACAATTGAGAAACTGGAAGTGGAGGAGGGAATGCTCATGTTAGATTGACTAGGAGGGATTGTTTGGCTCTGGCTCTTCTTATCCATAGATCAGTCAGGAAAAAAATCTGCTCTGGTGGCACAAAATACTTTGCTTCATTCTCAGGTTGTGTGTGTTTGTTTGTTTTTTAAATGTATCAATATTAACTGAAACAGAGATATAAAATATTTATTTAAAGAAGCTTTAAATGGCGATTTTTTTTTTCAATTTTTTTTCCATTTTGTTGCTGGCTGAAACTGTTCTCCAGATTTGGCATCACTTTTACAAGAATTTTCATTTATATAATTTTTTTTTTTTTAATTGAATACAATAAATGATCACCAATATTTGTCTGGTTCTCCTTGAAATGTCACTGGATTGATGGCTTCCAGATGATTAATTTGGAATCACACAGGAATCATTTTGTGCCCCTCTTATTCTTCAACTCTTTAGGAGAATCAAAGCCCTGGGACACATTAGGGTAGCTCTGGGAACTGCAATAATATCTCCTTCCTATTCCCTGCCACAGTTCCAGAAGGCATGTAACAGTGAAGAATCATTGAGACACATGGAAGACATTATACCTACACTATGACCCTTTTGGTCAGCTATATCTGGCACAAAGAGCAGTAGGGCAATGCTGAATCTTAGTTTTTCATAATCATATATAAACACTTCTCAGAAATATGACCAGTTGCACTAGGCAATGTTTAATATACTCGCATATTTTAGCCTTTTGAGTAGAAAGTTAGGTGTGGGGGGAAATAGAGCAGATGCTTTTCTGATTTTCTTGCTTTGATGAGTTTTTTTCCTTGACATCTTCCATTTTAGGGTCACAACATGAATTCCTGTACTCCCAGATTAATGCACAGGCAGTCACTCTATTACTGGTGTGGTGAAACTCCTTTCAGTACCAGCTAGAATTTCATTTCAGGAAAAATCTTCAGGGGACTCTGAGGCTAAAATTAATCAGAGTGCCTTATCATACATTGCTTTATATACACATATATGGCCTTATAAAAATATATACAGCATAATTAAAGTGATATGACCCCTAGCAGAGCAATACAAAAAAGTGTCCCTTCCAGTACTCGTACTGATGCTCTGAAAACTTTCTACATGTGTTTGGTAAAGACAAAATTAAGCATTCTTCTTGCAGAACACACTGACAGTTGCCTTGCTGATTAAGATGTTCAATAGAAAGATTTCTGCAGTATCTAATGTAACATGCATATATGACTTTATTCTTTCAAGCTTCCATGATTTCTCCCAGATTATCATGATTTCCCTCCTCTGTACCTCAAGTACTTTTTGAACTTATCTTTCCCTTATCTTTCATTACAAGAATGTAGTTTCCACCATAGTCTCTTCTACACAACCTGGACAAACCTATTTTACAATGCTGGATTGTAAATTTTGACTGAAAATGATTATTATGAAGTAAGGTCGGCTTCTGTGTTCTTATGCACTAGGCACTATATTCCTCAGAGCATTATTTGATGGCTACATCCTGTTACATATCCACACAACAGAGAAGGATGCAAGGATACTAACTGGACAAGGGCTCACATAAACAAAAACTTGTATGCGAAATTTGCCAAAAGTACAGTCTCACAGATCAATCAAAAATAAAAAACTTTTTTTATTCAAAAACTGAAAGACATTTCCAACCCTGACTTTGGCTTGATAACACTGATAGGCAGAGATGCTGAAAATAAAAACTTTTTTTTTGTAATTTCAGAATATCTTTTTCATTCCATTTATTCTGACAGAAATTTCTTTGAAACAAATTCTAGGTATGTGCACACACACATATGAAATTCATCTTTGGGAATAGGAAAAAAAAAAAAAGAAAGAATTTATATTCAAAAATTTACAATACAAAAAGAAATATCTAAATATCTTTCAGGTTTTTGTTTGTTTGTTTTCTTTTTGTTTTTGTTTTTTTAATTTCATAGGTCAAGCTCCTAATGAGGATAGGAAAATGGGAATTGGAACACATTCATAAAATTTTATAAGAGCCACAGCATTTACATTATTGTGCTATATAAATAGATGAACCAAATGTAAATAGGTGCATACTGCTGGACTCCAAGTAACATTCCACAGAGATCAGTGGTAGCTTAAGAAATGCTACAGATGTATGCACACCAGCAAAGCAAGTGTCAGGATACAC
>VXAV01011240.1:216781-234095 GCA_013399715.1 Alectura lathami | reverse complement strand
GCCTTGTTATAGTGCTTCCTCAGTGTATAAGCAGCAAGAAGTGGTTTGGGATTCAAAATGGTGCTTCATCTCTCTGCTAGAGGTTGCTGGCCAGTATAAACTCCATTTCTGCCTGTCCTGAATAGTTCTGTATGTTATTTTCTTGTGAGCTTAAAGGAACTAGAAGATATGCCTTAAAGACTTCCTAACAGCAGAATTTAGTCTCCAGTCCTCCAACTCATTCTAAGTACTCAGCACTCTTCTGCTTTCTATCCCTGTCCACAGCAGGGGGGTTGAAACTAGATGGTCTTTAAGGTCCCTTTCAAACCAGGCCATTCTATGATTCTATGATCTTATGGTCACCAAAACACCTATGTAAGTCTCTCATGGTATATGCACACTTCTGCCTGGAGGTAGGTTAAAGCACGTGCGTACAGCTCCAAGCTCCCCCTGAAGAGCTATTTCTTCTACATTATTTGTACAGAATTAGTAGATACCAGCTTTGATATGAGCTACTTGCTCATTAGAGTTGGTGCAGCAAAAGTCATACTGAAGCTAAGCTAAACGCTTGAGAGGGTGGATTAAACTGTGACGGGCAAAAAGGTGTACACACCTCCTTTCTAGCTCAGCCTCGCCTGCCGTTGTGCATGGGTAATGCCTTATCCTAAGAATTATACAATAAATTCTGAAGGTTTTCATGGTGATCCTAAGCACCAATTCGAGATTGTGGTGAGATACTAATCTGTTACGGATGGTTGCCTTATTAGCTCGTGAGCTACTTGCTAAAACAGGAGCAATGTTTTCCTTCGTAATTGTAAAGCAGCTAGTAAATCATGGACACGACTCTAATAACAGAAAGGGAACACATTTCTCAGGAATCAAGAAATAAATAGGTAAAGGTAATGAGTGAGAGAGAGACGGTGAGAATGGTCGATTCACATCTGGTTAATATATGACATTTCAAAGACATGGATCCTGAACTGAAATGTAAGCGAAAGGGTAAGTAGCCTATTGAAGCAATTTCAAGGAGGCATTCTGGGTGAGGCCTCAAGGGCCTGTAAGTCAAAGAAACAGTGTTCATTGAAAGTTGTTGGAAGCAAAGTTCCTAGCATTTTAAAATGTAAAAGCTAGGGAAGATCTGAAGTCATGGAGAAAACCTACGGGGCAAGTGGGTTCCAAATTCCATTCCTTCTCAGCCACCTTCCCTGCAGTTTGGTGGGAAGTTGAAGCATATGCAATAATCAATTACTAGTCAAAATTATAGTTAATGTATTTCTGTAGGAGTGATCAACATAATATCTACCACAGCTCATACATGGTACAGCGTTTGAATAATGGCAAACAGATTTAGTCTTAGTTATGGAGCTGTCCTGCTATACAGTAAACAGGGCGTTATTATGTTTATCATTTTGTCATTAACATATTTTCAAACTAGAAGTATTCAAAAGTAGGAAATGCCAACATTGTTGAAATCCATAAAATAGAAGGTGATATCTAGAGGATTCAGGAACAATTTGTAAATACAATGGTGTAATGCAGATTCTGAAGCAGCTTGAGATTTCATAAAAAACTTAGAAAATGTGAAGTACATCCATAATGATATGACCAACAGAGCACAGCAGCAACAATCAGCTAGAATTTGGACTGTCCTCTCTCTGTGTATGTACGGATGTCATATTTTTTAGTATACTTATGTATATATATGGTGTATTGATCCATAATGTGACAGATGGGAGTGTGAGTTTGGGTCTTTACCTCTTCCTGTACCTGACATTAAATGCATTCACCACTCTGCTTTTAAACTAGTTCAGCTATCTAGGTTGCTGCTATGAGATCAATGGTAATTTGGAAATGTAGGGTGTTTTTTATTGTGAAAGGGAAAGAAGTTGTAGGCTTTATTTTTGAAAATACTGTGGTGTTAGGAAGCACACGAATCCAGATAGGACAGATGGATTATTAATTATATCTTGGTAAGGTGCAGGGCCACTTCATCCCTGAAGTTACTAGAAATAGATCAAAAATTACTTTGGCCTCTTTCGTTTCAGTTTGTATACAATAAATATTTTGTCTCGTCGTATTTGCTGAATCAAGCTGTTTTGCAATGTGTTTTGTATTCAGATTATGTGCGTTCTATTTTGCATTTCATCACATGTAGCTTTAAGAAAATTACTGCTGAGGTGAAGATATACTTCCTAAGAGTTTTAAAATCTGAGGGGAAGGTAACAATCTTTATGTATTATTGTTGTCACGAACAATTTAAGTAGTATTTTTAGGTTTCTTTTATGTTGCAGCTGCTGCTCTCCATTTCTCTAAGTCAGATTGCAGGCACTGAAAAGGCTGCTTACTTCCTCTGTATCTTTTGCAAAGAAAATGACATCTCTGTGCTAGCTGATTTATAAACTGGTGAGGAGGAGGACGTTCATTTTGTTTCAAAGGAGCCATTGTTTCATGGATTTTTGGGGCAGAAGAGTCACCATTTCTGTTATTGACTGTTCTCTTAGAAGTTTGTGGAAGGAGAAAAGTGGCCACTGTTAGTGGGAGAGTATCAGTACTGCTTTAGTCTGTTATTATAGGGTATGAAGTAACAATGCTGCTTGTCTGTAGAAGGCATATGCAACACTTCCTCGCCCTATAGCAGAAATAGGGCTTTGGCTATCAAATCTAGGATGTAAGGGAAAAGGCCATATAATTTCTGACAAAAAGTTCTGCCTTTAAAGTCTGGTTACTTGTAAAAGTCGTATCTTACAGCTTTTCATTTCTCTTCAGTAAGCTTTCCATCATTATTTCCATTTACTTCCAAGTGTATATTTCTCATTCTTCCTGATTTACTGACTTGACTTTGTCCTTTCACCAGAATTGTTTGCTTTTTTTTAAGTAGATTTTTAATTTCATCAAAATTTGCTGTTCCAAAAAAGAAAGGAGGGTCTGGTACAAGGTGACAGATTCATGAATTGCTAGATTTTCAAATATTAAAAATACATTTAGGCTGCTGGAAGACACTCCTTGGCAACAACTGATTTCTGTATTGTTTTAGTTTTAAATAATCTGAAAGAGCTATTTGTTGTTTTAAAGATATTTTGATGGCATAAAAAGCAGGCCCATGCTTGCTTATTGGAGAACATACTTACATCTGATATGTCGTATTTCCATGTTCTAATATCTTGCCATTATTCACTAATACTCCCATTTGCAGCTTATTTTGAGGCCACAGCAGTAGACCTTGTAAAAACACCTAGTTAGATACAGTCCCTGCCTTCAGTTTTGCATACTGATCAGATGAAGTAGAAGGTAGAATTACAGTACAGTGAAATGTAGAGAATATTTTTAAAGGTGGAGCAGTCTTCTGTCTATGCTGTTCTTTCTGCCAGGCTAGTGCTACCTCTGCAGCAGCCAGATGTGTACCACTTACAGAAAGGTTTCCAACTGCATATTCTAAAACTTGCAAGAGTTAAGATATTATTTGTTTGGGAGGGGTTTGTCCTTCCTGGAATATCGTCATGCCTTCTATATTATCTCCTGCAGCTGGGAGCAAACGTTCGCCACGCTGTACAAGGCCATTTTAAAGTAACTAGAGTTTCCAAGATTTTCCCTTAGACTATGGATCTTAAGGAGACTTTACATCCATCTCTACTACATCACTACCGTGAGTTCTCTGCCTTCAAAAAGAATGCTAAACCAACCATTTCCGTTACCTGGTGAGGAATTGTTCTATTCTCATTTCACTGGCACAGGCAGCTTGGAAGAAGGGACTGCCTCCCTGCCTTCACCACAGTTATGAACACCTGAGTTTCAGCTACAACTTATTTTCTTTGCACTGTCTACATTCCACCCCTCTCACTGTCTTTCAGACTAAACCCTTCACCTCGTTTCCTCAGTGAAGCTGCATTACTTGATTTTGTCTAGCATCTGGAAGTTCCTCTCAAATACAGATGGTGTCTTAGATTTGCAGTGTTTTGTAATGCCCCACACTGATATATAACTGCATCAATATAGAATATTAAAAAGCCTGTTGCCTTAAAATTTGTGGTTAATTCTTAATAATTCTCAGAAATGCTCAGATGGCAGAGCATGAGAATAATTTGCTAAATTCTTACAAGCATATCTTTGTCAGGCAGTCATAAAGTAAGTTGAAAGCAAAATGGTTTATAGAAAATTAGTTACACAGCTTGTAAAATGCTCTACAATGCTCTGCAAACAAAAGGGAAAATTTCCTGCAATTTCATAATTTTGTATTTGCCTAGATGGCCATTAACCAACATGATGAAAATCAAATTTATCCTATTCATGCTATGAATTATCTATGATTAGCAGTGTATAGAATGTGATTTTCTAAAGCTCTTTTCATAGACAAGGTATCTTCAAGCACTTCGTAAAAAAAAAAAAAAAAAAAATGGAAAAGGGAAAGGGAAATAAAAAGATTAAATAAATACCACAATTATAATAAACCTGTACAGGATCAAAAAGCCTTGTCTTTTCTTTAGCCCAGGAGTGAGTCCTTGCTCAGCAACTCTTAGAAATCATGTTCCATAGAATCATAAAAGTCGAGCTTTCCTTGCTGTTTCTAGTCTTGTTGCAGGACCAGTACCTTAGAATAAACTCTGAGGCATGTTATGTCTTCTGCTTCCAATATCAAATCAAGATTGGCTATCATCTTAAGTGACCATTTCTCCTCTTACTTCCTTACTGGTAAGAGTACCACACATACAACTTAACCTGTCGCTATTGTATAAAACCCCTGATCCCTGTATAAGTATTTGGGTGTTGTGGGTCAAGAAAAGGCCAAAAAAAAACTGAGAATTTTCTGATTTTTAATTTTTAAATTGACTTACTGTTTTCTGCGCTGTTTTAATGAACTTGAGTCATGCTTTGTTAGCTTTTCTGAATAAGGGCTTTGTGATACTGATAGGATACTGATAGCTAATGCTGCTCTAAGAAAGCAGCAGGGATCATAAGACTTACAGTGCGGTTACAGCTTGTAACGCCACCACAAGACACGGTAGTGCTGTTCACACTAATGAGCTAGAAGTCATGTTGCCTTCATCCTACTGCATTGGGGTGATGGAGGCTGCAACAAGGCCCATGAGCAAAAAAGACTGGAGTGGCATAAATGTCACCTTCTCAGTTGTGGTGAGTATTTTAAAAATTCACCTGACTCTGGTGTTCACGTATAAATAACAACCTGAACAAATCAAAAGCTCTTCTAGCTATCTGAGAGGGTGGTGTTCCAGTAGGCATGTGTAGACAGGAGTACAAATAATCCATAACACCACTGTAGTCTAAATTATATCTAAAATACAAAGAGTTACAGGTACAAGTGTATTTTTCCTGTTGATGGGTATGAAATTCAGGGGTAACAAATTTAGGAAAAAAGCTGCTTACTTATAAAGAGAATTAGCAAAGTCTTTTAGTTAAATGATATTTATACTGCTCATTAATTTACCTGGTACTTTAAGAGCTACCCTGACAGTCTGACAATTATGTACTTGGAGCTTTTCACACACTAAATGGCCAAAATAAGCAGAACTTTTCTTTGTATCAATTTTCTCCATGTCTTTCTCAGTACTAATAAAATTGAGGGCTTTGTCAGTAATTTTTTATTCTTCTGGCCACTTTGTCATCAGAAATTTTTATCAGGCCATCACCAAGAGTCAATTATTTTCAAATGCAGTCCGAGTTTCTGTAGATCTGAACTAAAACCACTGCCCCCTTTGAACGCAGCTCTTTCATATGAGGTGCGTTCAAAGGTTTCATATGGTGACATTGAACATTACCTGACTGGCCAATTTTGGGCTAGTAACATGAGGGTAACATAGCCCATCTGGTCTTTTGTTATAAGTCAGTCAGACCCTAGAAGTCTGCAATGCATACCTGCTTGCTTGGTAAGTAAATTTATTACAGACTTGGAACAAAAATCCCGTGCAAAGGATGGTGGTACAATAAATGATAAGTAGCAAGCCCCAAAAACGTTTTTAGCATTAGGAAAACATACTTCCATCTTATTTAGTTATTCTCTTTTGTATCATGTCTGCATTTTGCACGGAGCACTGCTTTCCTGGCCCATGGTGCTGGCGGCTCTGGCTGTGTAAGGTGGCAGCTGCTGTGGATTTGCTGCATGGCAGTGAGCTGGCAAAGGCCAATTTATGTCACTCATCCTCCCTCTGCCGTGTAGGAAGCTGGAAGGCGTATTAGATGAGGGTACTCCATTCCGCTAGTCCTGGAGTGACAAAAGACTGGCCCCTGCGCAGTAATGGTCCGTCAGACTGAGTGACTCAGGTAGTTTGCTCCAGTTAGCAGTTCCAGTGTCATTGCTTACTTGAGCTTTCGGGTGAATCCACGATGTTAAGAACAATTTCTCATTTAGTGTGCCTCAGCTATAATAACCACATTTCTAATGTATAAAAATGAAGAGAATTTTAGAACACTTTTCTGCTTTCAGGAAATTCCAATCTACACACAAAGCAAATGCTCAACTCCATTTTGTGTTTTCAAACACTGAAAGAATTTGGATTGTTAAAGGTTTGTCCTACATTGGTCTCTAGGGCCATTGCATCTTCAATGCACGGTGCTATCCACATTCATCACAGTGTCCTGGACACTGAGAATTGTCATCCTGCGTGAAGCTAAATGCCAGCATTAGAAGTGACTCATAGTAGATGTAAGAAATTCTTCACTGACTGATGGCAGTAACAGGGCATTTCACTTGAAACTGCTCCAGCACAGCTAATCTTACGTCCAGTTTAATATTAGACACAATTTTCCCATCTTGCAACTGGCTGACAGCAACATCAGAACATTTCTCTCATCTTATTCCTACACAATTTAAGAAACACACATCCAAGGGCTGAAAAAGGTCAGTGAATTAAACAAGAACAAAACCTGGCATTATGTCTCTTTGTTCAACTTTGCAAAGAGAATTTTCCATGGTTGTGTGCTCTGACAAAGGCTGCAATCCAAATGACGCCCTGCCGATCTGGTGATCCAAAATGATTTTTAAGGCTGTGGGCTAAATTCAGCTTTCTCTTACACCATGTTCCAGATGTCCTACAGAAATGTGTAAAGAGATAGTGAACGCTCATGGTCACACGTTAATGTAGAGGTGCAGATGAGCTATTTCAAGGGTACAAATCCAAAGTAAAATTCTGTGTTGCAAAAAGAACAAAGATAGATGAAAACAGGGGGAAAGCTGGGCACAGTAGGTGTGTGGACTAGAGCAGTGTGATTGATCTCCTAAGGATGTTGCAATCTGCCTCTCAGAGGCCAACAGGAATGCAGCTTGTCATGCATAGCATTCCTGACAGGTGAGCAGCTGGACTCTGCCATGCTAAAGAAAAAAATAAGAAAGTAGCCTATTTGTAGTTTCAAGGCACAGTATTAAAGATGTCATAAAGGGTCACACAGCTAATCTAAATCCAGTTATTTGATCCTCTGGGAAGAATATGTTGTGTTTGTATATAATATGCATATATTCACCTACGATACAAAAGAGCTGTAATGAAATATGAAGCCACAGGATGCCAGTCTGGCCCCTGTGAGCATTCCAGTTCTGGGATTTAAAAGTAATGAGTTGTTGTTTTTTTTTTTTTTTTTTTGAGGGAGGGGGGGTTGTCTCCTCAACACAGTGCTTTTGCTGTGCGTGTGCTCACGTATCTCCATCTTGCAGGCACGTTGAGCTATCTGTAAATACCCCAAAGACTGTATCATTATTATCTTCGTGTCAAATTGTGTTATGCAAACATAATACTCTCTATTCTATTAGCTAAATTGTCTCCTTTCAGTTTAGCTGAGATGGGAAGACAGCCTTTAATAATTGGCAAGAAGCTTTACTGAATTTTACTGAGCTTATTATACTTATGTTAGGGTATTATTTATGTTATTGCATTTAAGTTTCCAGCATTAAATATGACACTGGAAAATCTTTTTATGAGTATCCCAAGATATGGATTGTACTGAGAAAGTATGCATGTATATACATGTATACCAAGGTGGTTTATGAATTTTTCTTCTACCTCTAGTACCATTTTACTTCCCTGTTGTTTCTTTTTTTGTTATGAAGAGACATTTTACAGCCTCACTTAGTATTTGCCTTTAGCAAATCCTCTCACAATTGAGGCTGCATACTTTGTTACTATGAAGAAAATTTTGACACTCTTAAAAATACAGTGTAAAGTATGCAGAGAGAATAGCTGTCTGTTGAGAACTTGTGTGAAACAGAAATGTAACAGATAAGATGCTACCTTTGAATTTTTTTGAATCACACCACTTACAAAAATGCATGCTTGAAACCAGGAGTCGTAGCTTTATTATTGTATCCTGATAGCTTGCCTTGTGGATTAAAAATACAAGCAAGACAGCATTTAGTCACCCAGTTTTAGTGACTTCACTGGACTTTATGCATTGTTATTAGCCCAGGCTTGTTATGTAAATTTCTGTCTGTCAGGCCTTATTTCCTAAGCCTGCCATTCCTGGTGGGAACATACAACCATTTTGCGCCACTAACGTCACAAGGAAGCCAGTTTTAATGAGCGGGGTTTAAGTATCTTCTGTCTGCAGTGCTAATACTGAATCACAGATTAAATCCAGGTGCTGAGATGCAAGAGGCAGTCCTGTTAGTTGTGTGCATTAAGCTGTGTGCATGTTCTCCTCTCCGCTTTAAGTGGAACTCAACAGAAGATGAATTCTCCCGTAATATTGCTTGTTCCTGAACAGTAATTCAGTATGATCTGCATGAAAAAATCATAAGGCAGTATTAACCAAGGGCAACTGAGTAGTAAGAAATATGGTTTAGGCTTTAAAAACATACTAAAGCAATGGAAATCACCTTAAATCATAAACTTTCAGTAAGAAGCCAATTGGCAAATAACAAATTGAATAGTAGAAAAAAAATCTTGCGTACTTAAACCAATTCAAGCAATGTATTAGAATATTTTTTAAAGACTGATAACTTAAAAGCACATAAAAAAGCTTTATAAAACATATTATTATAGATGATGATGTTTTGACAGTATAATAAAACTTCATAATGCGTGTGGTTTGACTCATTTTGATGATAAAGTTTTCTTTTTCTTTTGCAGAAAATGATGAGGTCATCAGTGTTTCATATGTTCATACTAAGCATGGTGGCTGTAGATGTTATTGTTGCTGCTAGTAACTACTACAAAGGAGAAAATTTCAAGAGACAATATGATGAATTTTACCTAGCTGAGGTGAGTGTTCTGAAATGACTCTCTGGATATTTTTCAAGATAAGCTAAATTAGAAACTCTGAATGTCAAGCACATTTTAGTATGTAATTTTTTTATTCCCTTAAGCATTCCAAGAATTCTTTGCTAACTTGTTCAAGTTCCTCTTTCTGACAATGGCTGACAGCACTATCTTCCAACCTTTTGAAAGGTAATTTCCTCTAACAAAATGTCAGTGGTAATGAGCTGAGGCTTAAGTACAACACCTGCAGGCAATGCATGGCTGCTGAGTTCCTCTAGCAAGAGTGTAACATCCATAAGAATTTAACATTAAAAACATGGCAAAGCTCTGTCTTTAAAGATTATTGTCCTTCTTTCTAAAGCATCTTTATTCAACACATACTTGTTTTCAAGAAGGTCCTTAAGCATAGCCAAAATAGTGTTGCAAGTGGCCCAGCTTCAGCAAGCTCAAAAGCCTCAAATGCACACTGCAATGAAACAATTATTCGGTCCTGAGTTCAGTGAAGGGGGAGGGTGTGTTCCTGAACCAGTGAAGTGGAGAAAAACAGTTTCTTTTTATGTGCAATTCCCACTGGGAGCCTGCTTGAGTGTTTAGCTGCTCAAGGATTTTACTGTACACCATGTGCTAGAGTGCCTAGAACATTGCCTGCGTGATTTTTTAGTAATATTTATATCAGTTATCAGAAAAAAAAAATAATAATAATAATAAAATGAAAGTTTTGGAGTATTTGGGGGCTGGAACTAGATGATGTTTAAGGTCCCTTCCAACCCAAACCATTCTATGATTCTATGAAAACTAGCCTCAGAAATAGGGCNTCTGAAGATGTTGATCGTTGTTGCCTGGACTGGACACATCTAGTATTATGGTTACTGCAGTTCCCTTGACTTCAGTAATTACACAGTCCTTTGGAGCCAGAGGGATCACCAATTAAAAAGAAGAAGCTCTAAGAGGAATCTATGGCCTCGCTTCCTGAAGGCTGACAGCATTTTTTGACTTCTGCTGCCACTGGTATTGCCTATAAGGCTGGCAGAAGAATCACAAGCCAAGAAGTTTGATGGTTTGTACTCCTGGGGTTTAAAATGTCTAAATAGACTTGTGAGTCAAGCTCAAGTGTTCAACTTTTAGCCGTATGCGTATACCGTTATGATGCTTTACGCATCTGCCTGTTTTAAGGGAGTTTTTTTCAGTTTATGGTGTATGGCTTGTTCTAGAGTTTGTATGCCATCTCTTAAAATCTTACGAAGCACAGACTTCACCAGTTCTGGGACAAAAAAATTAAAGCAAAGAGAAGTTAAATGTAGCTCCAGAGTCCAACCCCTCAAAGAGTGCAGGTTGCAAAGACTTCAGTGCTGCATCATTCTCTGTTGCCGATCATGTTGTCGGGGATGGCCATAGTTAGTATGAACATAGAGTAAATGTTGGTCTGATCCCAGGNTCTGCCTGTTTTAAGGGAGTTTTTTTCAGTTTATGGTGTATGGCTTGTTCTAGAGTTTGTATGCCATCTCTTAAAATCTTACGAAGCACAGACTTCACCAGTTCTGGGACAAAAAAATTAAAGCAAAGAGAAGTTAAATGTAGCTCCAGAGTCCAAACCCTCAAAGAGTGCAGGTTGCAAAGACTTCAGTGCTGCATCATTCTCTGTTGCCGATCATGTTGTCGGGGATGGCCATAGTTAGTATGAACATAGAGTAAATGTTGGTCTGATCCCAGGAAAAATACAGAAGCACCTGAAACACAAGCTGTATGTGCCAGTATGCCTTTCCTTGGTACTGGGGCTTGTGTGAAAAGCAAAAATTAATGCAGGTGATAGTAGTTCTCTAGCTTTGTGTTCTCCTCCTTTCTTTCAACTTATAACAGAAGTGCATGACTAAGTAGCACCCTAAAATGTCAAAATAAATAGTAATTGGGAAGGACGGATCTCTAAGACTACTCTGGATGTTGGTTAGCTATCACTGTTAGCTGGCAAATTGTGTGCTTGTTTTCACACTGAAACCTAGGATCCTAGCTTTGAAGTGTAGTGCTCACAACCTTATCCCTTCTCTTAGAAGGGAAACTAACTTTTCAGCATTTCTAGAAAATAAACCTCCTGGTGTTTCTGGCTGTTTGAGTTCTGGCAAGATCATGTGCTAGTCTGAAATTCCTTTAATGTGCTTGATAAAGTCAAGATGTTTGAACTCTTTAGCCAAGTCTGTTTGCAGATTAAGACAGACTGTTTGCCAATACGCGCTGTAAAATGTTCAGCAAATGTTGAATGTTTATTAGAATATGTTCTGATAGGACTGAATAGATTTAATGGATTCTCTTATTATTAAAAATGCAAAGTGGTTTCGAATGGAAAGGCTCCACAAACAAACAAACAAAAAAAAAAAACCACCTTAAATATACATAGTTTCAAGAAATCTAGTAAACTTTGTTAAACTGAAAAAAATACCTGTATAAAGTCAATCCTTTCCCAGCAATATATCCCATATTGCTGGTCAGCAAATGGTAGGAATTCACTTGCTATCTCAAACATGGAATTCACTCCAAATCTCAAAAAAAAAAATTGTGTTTAGAACCAGAATTTTAGTGACAAGGAAATAAACGATGACTTCACATTTTCAAACTGTAACCAAGACTAAACAATCTCCTCCCAAAGAGCTTTAGAAGTACTTTGTTCCAGACATTAAACAAGTTCTTAACAAAAAACATTTATCATAGTGATGTTATCTGAACTTTTAGACAGTTGTCAGAGAGAGAGTAATTGTGAAAAGTATTATCTTTATTTTATCTCAAGTTCTGAGCATATTGTAAAAACATGAATGAGAAAGAAGATGATCCTGCGAACAGGAAGTTGGAATAAAACCAACAAAATCTGGATTATTTTATGATATCCCCTGCAGGTTTGACAATATTTTCACTTCACAGAAGTGAAGACATTGGAACTCATTTTAATCTCCAGGCCAGAACTGAATAATTAAATCAGCACTAAAGCCTGAGACCATGAAGTTTTTATGGTAGGCATTTTGCCTTATGAAAAAAAATAAAATAAAATAAAATAAAAGTGGAGCCTGGATTCTTAACAAAATAACATTAATTCCATTTATATTCAAAATAAGAAACACTGCATGTGCTATTTCTGTTTTGGCACTGAATACATTGTATAATTATGCTTTTATTAATCAGTACTAGAAATACTCTCTTCCACATCTATTTGAAGTGTTTGGGGTTTCTTTTTGCAGCAGAAGTACTTACCGGGTTTTATACTTTAAGATAAGGGTATTGTGTAGACTAGTGTAATAAATTTCTGTCCTATGAACATTGTCTGGTTTTCTTAAAGATGTGTTTTTCTGCCTCTGCATAGCTTAGATTGATCAGGGTATGTATTTATTAGTGGGGAAATTGTCAGAAAATTCGTTTGCTTACATTTTACACTATTACTTTTCTATAAGCTAAATTAGTCTGGAATAGAGAAGGGTATTTTATCTGTAAGTTATGCTCTTTTGATGTCCATTTGACTTTTGTTTGGTTTGTTTGTTTGTTTTAACCTTTACTACAAACACTGTAAAAATCAAATAAGAAAACCCTAGTGTTTTATGGAAGGAGGTATAAAATGCAGCCTCAGAAGAGCAGAAGAGTCCAAAAAATCCTGGGAAGGAAGACAAATTGATAAGCTGGCCTAGTTTTCCTACTCCTGAATCCTATTCTTTGCTGCACAGAATATACAAATAAATTTTTTTTAAAAGCCTTGGAAGGGCTGCATACTCAAAGAAGGCAGGCTATTCCACTGCGACTGGTTTGTGTCCTTGGTGAGGGGGACTGACTGCAGCAGGAAGCACCACTGTCGATTTGTGTTTGCCACAAGACTAAGCTGGAAAACACTTTTCCTTCAGAGGCTGCTTATTAGAGCAGCCAGCAACAGTGAGGATTTCCTTTGCTTAAGGAAATGGCCAGACAGGTTATAGCAAACATATCTGGCTGGCACATTTTCCAGAAGTTGTCCTGGAAGCTGCTGGCTTAAGGAGCAGAGATGGTCGGAAAAAAGCTCATTCAGTCCATTCTAGTGGCTACAAGTTGTAGTGGCCTGTAAACACAGAGGTTTGTCCTTTTATATTAAATACACAAGCCAAAGTGAAGTTATTGAGATGTCCAGTACCAAGAAAAAAGTGCTGCTTTTTATTTGAAAGAGAAGACTCAAGAGAAAACAAAGCAAATGCTTTGCAAATGCAAAGAGAAGAGAGAGAATGAATTCTGGGTCTCGCTGTTTGCATGATTTAGTACAACCAGTAGTAGGGAGTAAACAAGGATTTCAACTTGTGTACGTCAGCACTACAGAGGAAGCAAAAAAAAGATTTTAAACAGGATGAGTCAAAAAACCAGTACAGTACCTGAGAACATGGAAAGAGTAGCACTCCAAACTCATTGTTATTGAAAATGCTGTCTGCTCATTAGCTAAATAAACAGACCAGTGATGGGCGTTTGTGACTGCCACTTTGTCTGCCATTAACTGAGGTTATAGACTCTTATATAGAAGTCTTAGCAAAGACAGGTGGGATTCCTACAAGTACTGTTGGCTCTCCCCTTTGCCACCCCATTTCCTCGCACAGGGCAGGGACAAACATTTTGGCAAAGCAAAATTCGCAGCCTGGTGGAGGGTGGCTGCTCATATGTTACACCTGTTCTCCTGTGAAGGTCTGTTCTGGCTTCTTAGGTGGATCTGCTTTTTCCCTGTCTCTACAGCAATGGAAGGAGTGATTTCAGCTTAAAAAATAATCAATAAAATTCTATTACATTTCACACCTCAGAAGAAGCTCTAGTCAGATATTTTCAATCTTCTGTAATTAATTGCAAGGAAGGAAAAAAAATACAAGCTCTGTCAGCAGGAAGACAGGTGTATAAATGTAATCAGATGTTATGCAAACCATTTGATACATTTTTAAGTGCTAGTGGTTTGAATTCCTTTGACAAGCATGTAAAATGCAAATGATCCCACCCACACATTTTTAGAATAAATTAAAATACATTTAACATCATATTTGTAAGTCTTGTTCCTAATGGGATGGCTGTGTACTCTGAAGTATGTATTTGTGTATTTAAATAGTATTGTTATTCCACCTGCTCTGAAACTGAATTCCAGTAGCTTTCTACCCCCACTCCCAATTTGCCACTCTTATTCTTTTACAATTTACTTTAGAGGTGAGTTTTAATTGTAAATTCGTTTTTGAATAAAGAATTTTCCTTGTATTTCTGATAGGGATTTTCATCTGAAGGAGTAGTTTCTTCAAACCTAGCACATTTTTTTCCTTGAGCTTTTAGAACTGTAAGGGCTGAAAAACTAGCCAGCTACATTCGAGGGTACGAGCATCCTGTGTACATGGATGTGTGTATGTATGAAATCACACAAAGATTTCTCTGCAGTGTTTCTTTCCTAATTTAATAAAAGATTTGGAGGGCTGTGAAGCATTTTGCCTTGATTTAATTGTTCAGAAGAATTTTGAAGCCTGATAACTGTTTTGCATGCCTTGAGGAAGCCATGTAAGTATAGCTGCTAGCACTGCTCATAAAGTCTAGAGGAATTAGCATAGGACATAAACTTCTGTGTTTAATTTCCATGCCTGTGACAGTCCTGTACACATAAAATATGTAAAATCCTTATTGGCTGTCTCAAAAACAACTTCTTTCATGTTGATAAATATATTTTTGAAGGACTAGAGAGTTTAAATTTAAAATTATGTAAGCACTTAAGGCGACATCCTGGAGATTGTCACTGTCAGATTCATGATTCAAACCTCAGTCTCCAGTTTTCTTACCCCTGCCAAATCCAACAAATTTCATTGCCTGCGGTCAGTTAATCTCTCCATCTTCTAACTTTACATTCTGTAATAAAAAAAAATACTAATAAATCTTCACCTCAAAGAAGGTTTCATCTGTGCTTTCTTAATGTGTGCACAGCACTTTGAAAGTATTTTTCGTAGACAGATACCACCCAATATTATGTCAGTGTTTCTCCTATGCTTCTCAGCATGTGTAGGGTCAGAGAGGATAACTGCTGAGAGAAGGAAAAATGTCCTTTCCATCCTGAGTTTCCTGGGTGCTAGAAAATGAGGGAAAATCTCAGAGTATGGACAGTGGTAAATGAAGAAGGCAGGTGGGAAAAAAACGTGTCTAGACAGGATGATTTTCATTAGGGAGAGAAGAAAGAGCAAGTAAGTTTTGAAGATGTAAGCCTATCCAAATTGTCTCCCTTTTCTCAAGATGAGTGTCATGTGTTTCACTCTGTAATTATTTGAGGAAAGGCCTCTGTAAGATCCAGTTTCTTCCTCTGTACCTTCCACTTTACTCTCTTTGCTCAACTTCTTTAATACCATTTCTCTTTAAAATTGTGAAAAATTACTAATTCTGGACTGAGCTTGAATTTCCTCTGTTTTTTATTTGTTTTAATTTGTTTTATTCCTTTTTTTTTTAACATCTTTCAGTTGTCTTACTACTTCAGAAGTTTTAGAAAAATTGAGGTAACAATTTTCAAACAAAAGACCCTTAAACTTAGGTTTCTTCTTTAGATCTCTTAAAATTCTTCAGACAGGTCCTCTGTGTTGCTTCCCATTTTCTATCTATATTATTCACAGTTGGCCAATGAACAAACAAGTGTCATACAATCACAGAAATTTTTAAAAATTTATTATTCATTTTTTATTCTGTTTAGAGCATGTTTTTTTTGTGTGTTTTTTTTTTGTTTGTTTGTTTGTTTGCTTGTTGGTTTTTAATTCAATGGAGGTCTTTATTTTTACCATTCAAAACCTTGACAGATATCATGACACTGAAAGTTGTAACTGAACTCAGTGTTTTGACCACATCTTTCTTGTTTCATATATTCATCTAGGTTGCTTTTACAGTTCTGTTTGATTTAGAAGCTCTACTGAAGATCTGGTGTTTGGGTTTCACGGGATACATCAGCTCATCTCTTCACAAGTTTGAGTTGCTCCTTGTAGTTGGAACCACTCTTCACATTTATCCAGACCTCTATCACTCTCAGTTTACATATTTTCAGGTAAGTTCATTTACTTTCACATTTTACCCTAAATACCAGTTACTCATCAGAAGGAGGACATGGTTCAGTCTCATTTACTGATATTCTCACAATATGGTCTCCTTTTGAGAATGTCTTCAAAATACCAAATAAGTTGGTTCTTAACTGTGTTTGTTGGGTGAGTTTTCAGAACTAGGATTATTTCTATCTTTGCTTAGAAGTTCTGCAACTCTCTGTTTTCACTCTCATTTCTTATCTGAAGTACTCTGTTCAGCAGGTTCTGGATTAGTTTAAGCTCTGTCCTTCTTTCAGCCTTGACTTTGCATACAGCTGCCTACCCTGTCACCTTACTGTACAGTCTACCACTGCTTGCCTGGCTTCTGTGTTGAGGCCTCAGCACACTTTCTTTTGCTCCTCCATACCTCAATGTCCATAGCAGCCACATCCCTAAGAAGTGTCTCCGCTACAGTCATTGTGGGTATTTTGCTTTCACCTGGTGCCATTTGAAGGCTTTCATGGTTATACCTTTGCTTTTGCTGTCCAAATATGAAAATTTTGTTATTCAACATGACATGATATTCCTCCTAAAATGCAAGAAAAGGTGCTTTTCAAGAGCATGCCATTACACTTTTGACACATTACATTGTGTCAAAAGCACACAGGAGTTCTAACTGGGAGCTCTCAGTTCGGCAGTTAGCGCCTTAGTTAACAGATTAGTACATAGTTAAGGGAGAAGAGCCTACAGACATCTGATGATTTCTTTTAAGGAATTATATAAAGTACGGGCATGTTGGACTAACTCATAGGATTGAAAGTATAATTAAAATGTAGCCAGATGCTGATAATAAAATAGTATAATGAGTTCTTTATTTTCGGTGATTTTAAGTAGTTTCCCTTTTTGTTTGTTTGTTGGTTTGTTTGTGCTTGCTTTTCTGACAGAAAATGTAAGGATATGATTTTTATCAAAATATATGTGCATAAGAGACGTATATTTTACAGGCAAAAACACCTGCTACATTGAAAGATCTGGGTTGTATTTTGTAATCCAAATCCCCAAAGAGGCAGATGACAGTAAGGTTGGAAAATACTTTATCTTTGGTGTCAGTGTGTAAGGGAGGTACACACCATG
>VXAV01011240.1:166175-182207 GCA_013399715.1 Alectura lathami | reverse complement strand
AAAAAAAAAAAAAAAAAAAAAAAAGAATTCAAGAGGGTTTCTCTTGGAGAAAGGTTTTATTATATCAAATAAGGACCTTCAAAAATGCTAGTTGATGATCATAGTCAAAGCACACAGTTTTCAAGGAGGAGAGACAGGAGTTAGATTGACTATGAATGTGTGAATAGCAGTAACAAAAATATAAATGTAAGCTTCTACTGCTTCATTTATGTCAGTAGGGAAGAAAGTGCTTACCTAGCTTTTATATCACCAGGGGCTCATCTGATCTTTAGTATTTCGATTCATTTGCTTGATGCCTAAGAAAAAGTGCAAGTGCTTCCCAGTGTACATAGTGATTCTAGATGCTTCATCCTCTGAAGTAAGGGACAATCCTGTTGGTCTGTGGAAGGAGGGAGAATGGTTGTATAGTGTTACTTGTTATTTTGATGGCAATTGCATCCTTGAAAATCCATGCTGTATTTGCTTTTGGGTTCATTTGTGTCACACAGGAAAGCATTTCCTTTTCTGAATTGTGTCTTGGGCTCATAGGAGTTTGTGGATATATGCGGTCATGTATACATTGTGCACAACCTTTGTATCCTTATAAAAATAGAGACCTGGCCCTTGAATGAGAATAAAATCTTTGTTCACTCGTTGAAAAAGCTAGCTGCTTAGAATGATGAACTCATTACACTTTTGTTGAGATTTTTGGGTTCCTGATTACAAGTCTCTTTACAGTTTCTCAAAAACAAATCAGGCACTCTTGAAAAAACATGACTAAAAATGAGGTATCACAGACTTTCTCCTGCATAATATCCAACAAATGCGAGCACTATTTCAGAATTAAGGGAGATAATATATATGTTGCTTCTCAAAGAAGCAATTCATCATCACAAGAACACAAAGACAGCCATCTCTGCCACCTGTGAAAGGGACTGTCAGAATGCAGGAACTCAGCCCCTGCTGAAATTTCATCAGCAAATTTGTATGGTAGGAACAGCAGCCAGTTTCGTCAAAATATTTCCTTTTTCATCTAGTCGAGCCAAGAAGATTTCAGCCTCATATAGGTTTGCCTCTGCGTGTCTTTTGGTTAAACTGATTTTCTATGCGAATTTCTATACTGAAGAAATTCTGTAAAACTGCAAAATTCTGTAAAATCTAAAACTGGCCACCTGTGCCAAGTAACAAACAAACAAACAAACAAAAAAGCAAGAAGCAGCTCATTTGTGCAAAGACAAAGTGTTTCTTGTTTCAAAAAATATACTAGATTCTTGCCTCAATCTATAGCAATGAATTTTCTTCTCAACTTTAGTTACAGTTTCTCAGTGTTAAGGATATTCAGTTGCAGAACTTGGTCCACTATGTTGATTGCATAGGTCAAATCTAAGTTATATAAATGACCTTCTCACAGACTCTGGCAGAGCCTAGTAATAGTTTGAGTGAAAGTACAAGTTATCAAGAGATGGCAGATGCAGGCATACAACAATGAAATTGAAGGCAGTTGAGGAATTGTCTTGGGGCAGATAACTATCACCAAATAATAGAATCACAGAAAAGTCCAGGTTGGAAGGGACTTCTGGAATATATTGAGTTGGATATGCCATATGTCCACATCTGTTTAATGGTGACCTATCCCTTAGACAATAAATAAATCAGCCTATACAAATCACATGCCATAAAGGTTTTGTATAAATGGATAAAATTCCAGTCTTCCTATATTTTGTTATTAAGAGGGCCTTAGTCAGATTTACGTTTTTTGTCAGACTATGAGCAGAGACAGATTCCCTGCAGATTGTGCCATTTACCCATATGACCTCACTACCATTCTGCATTTTTTATGTTTCTCACTGTCTGTATCCTGATAGGAGGTCAAGATGATGACTTCCCTGGTCAATCACAGTCTGGTTCTCTTCAGCTCTTTTTTAACTAAATGGGAGCTGCCTGTGGTGAGAACCTTTGAAAGTCTGTCTGTAATTATCATTTCCCAGACTGGCACTATTTTTCTGTGAACCCAGCAGTGCAGATGAATTTGTGTGTCTTGACTAAAGGTTGCTAAGTGCCAGTTACAAAACTGTATCCATGAATCTTCCTTTGTACAGGTCTGGGACAGGTGAGCAAACATAAAGAGCCTCTGCATTTTCCTGAAATGCTGCTTCTCTTGCTTCCCAGACAGAAGTGCCAATTTAGATTGTAATTAGTTTTGCCATATGTTTTTGAAGATTAACACATTGTACCTAGTCAATATTGAATGATTCTGTTTGTACAAGAGCAGAATTCATGCGTCTTGTGCACTTGTTTACTTGAAAATATTTTAGTTGCTTACTGTTCATCAGACATACAAGTCATAATAAATAATGGTGTGTAGTTTTGGTGAAGTCGCAAGCAGTTTCCTCTGATGAAATAGAGCATGTAATGCCCTTTTTTATTATAATGGATATTCTTTTGTGACTCAGTAACCTTTGTATGGAAACAAATATTTCTGCTACTTATTCTGCTTATAAGAGAGAAGTGATTAATATGAAAGTGGTAAAGCATCATTTAAATGTGAAAAATATATTAAAAGAACAGCTATGTCTGTTAGAATTAAATGTCTGTTTCATTTCCTTGATCTTTTTAAACCATCCATCCTAAAATGTACCTATACCTGAATTTTTTTAAAATAGGTGTGGGGTTTACCTCATCTAAACTAAATTTTATCTTGCCTAACCTAGAGATTCTTCTCTAAGCTAATCATTTAATCTATCTGTATGAGGAAAGAAAGTTGTTTAGAATCTGGTCTCTGTCCCTAAAGCTCACTGGCTGGCACAGCATGGCTTGTACAAGCAGCTGAATTATTTTCCCTTTCCAAAACTGCCTACCTCTTAAATAGAAAGTCTCCTAACCACCTACTGGGAATGCCTCCAGCAGTGATAAGCCCTAGAGTGTGATCCGGCATCATCAGGGAGAGTGCTAGCTGGCCAAGGCCAAAACTTTGCTAGCAGCCCTACTAACAATTTAACAATATGGACAGTCTTATTCCAATTCTTGTGTACATACCCCAGAACGCTACTAGTCTTATGCTTTCTCCACACTGGGAGAAGGAGGTACCCCAAGGTAATATTTCATCTTGCTTGTCTTGTGTGTTAGTAGGGGCTGCGACAGTACCTAGAGATACCTCTTTCTGCTAAATGTATGAAGTGCCTAGAAGATTAAACAACGTATTTCACATTTGGACAGCTAAAATTACCTGAGGTGAATGCCATCGTAGATGCTATGGCCTAGATTCATCTTGCATAGCACTAGGCATCACACATGTGACTTAAAGAGCATACTAGATATAAGTTCTCTGTTCAGTCAATGGAAAAAGATAAGCATATCTGAAAGATACAACAACCCCAAGATCTGAACTGACCTTTAAGAAGTGTCTCTTTGTCTCTTGTGGCTATAAGGAGAGACTCAGTCAACAAGAACGTAATTAACAATTAACTAAGGTAGATACCTGAGCCTAAAGGTATTAAGGCTGAATCTGGTCTGGTCAGCGCATTCCTCGGCACTTAATCTGGTCACTGACTGTACAAAATCTCAGATTTACTTATTTTTTTAAGGCTATTTTTGTCACTGTAAGATAGGAAAAACTGGAAGTATGGCTGAAGCATAGACAGTATGAAGTAATCGCTCTGAAAAATTCATCTTATTTATCTCAATCAAAGGGAAACTCTCTGACACACTGGATTCTTGTCCTCTATTAAATAAATGGACTAAATCTTAGCCAAGTTTTGCTAGAGGAGTTTTGTGCCATTTGAATTGCAATCACATCTTTTCAGCAGCATTTGTTCATAAAGAACTGATAGGAGCTACAATTACTGGAAGGAAGTTATTAAGAAAACATATTTGTGAAACTTTACTCAATATCTTATTAATTTGGAAGACCATGCAAAATTGAGGAAAAAGTTATTTAAATGAACAATTGGGAAAAAGCAATCACAGCATCAAATCATATTACGCACAGCATATAAAACCTGTGACACAGGAAAGATGTTTATTAAAAAAAAAAAATCTTGTGCATATGAGAAATATTTGTGTAATCATGTTCCTCCATCTGCCAGGAACTTTCTCAGTTTATTTTACCCTTTGATTATCAACAGTGCAGTCTCTGCTGTGAATGCTAGCACCATTATAATCGTATTTTTTGGTACATTTCAGTGAAAATTCCCCACGGCACCACAAAATGTGCTTAAAATCAGTTTAAGTTCTGTTCTACATTTGCCAGATGGGAGAATTTCTTATTGCCTGCAATGCCCCTATTTGTTTAGGTGAGCCGAAAGGGCGAAATTCGCAGTTGGTACATCAAGACTGTTAAGCACAAGAGGACAAGAGAGCTAGCTCAAACTCTGAGCCCTTGCCTGTGCACACTGCTTAACTGTTCACTCATGGCTGGCTCTGTCCTGGGCCTTCACCTGGACGTCCTGGAGTCTCCCAGACAATGCCTTGATGTAGTTCAGGGAACGTTTTACCTGAGGGTCTGCTTTCAAAAGCAGCATGGACAAGGCCTCACCAGGTTTGTCACCTCGAAGCCGCACAGTCCTGTTATAATCTCCCTCTTCCAGACAAACCTTGCAATTTCTTACATCTCTCCTAGTAGGCCGTACACAATCCGCATTTCATTCTACAGAAATGCTACTTCAGTGAATTGCACATAAAAGCCTTCACTTTATTGCAGGTGCTTTGAAGAGGTGGAAAATCCACAGAAAAAAAAATAACTGCTGTAACTGTATCTTGGCCCAGAGGAAGCAGGGGCCAAATATTGTGAAGTATGTTTGAAGTCAGCTGGTGTGACTTCAGACAAGAGTTAGGCCCTTAGTACCCTTTTATTTAGTGCTATAGACAAACGTACACAACATAAATTTTGCTTTTTTTTTTCTGTTGAAAGTGTTTCTTTTACCCAAATTCAACCTGTTGTGTTTTGTCAATATTTTTACCTTAATTTTCAGATTGTTTCTTAGCTGCTTTTATACATGGTGCAGTTTGCTCAAACAAATTTTAGCTTCCTCTTCATTGTTAATGGAATTGCAGATGTAAATAGTAGTAACTGAGCGGCTGACTTGTCTTTAATTTTAATCCAATAGAGGTACAAATGCGTTGACACAAATTTGTGCCGAAGTTGAGTCTGGGCTGTGAAAGTGTACCCTTATGCTCTCATTCATGTCCAAAAATTCATGTCCAAATGTCTTCAGACTAATAACAGGAAAAACAAAACAAAACAAACAAACAAACAAAAAAAGCTATAAAACCTTCCTTTCTGATTTTAATTAGTTTATATATCATTCAAGACAATTTCATTCAAAATTGCTTTTGACGAATCAGAGATGATGGTAAATATGAGATGGTAAATAAGAAAAGAATTCTGGAAAACTGTTGGATAGGTGCTGATATCAGTTTGCAGTGTCTTTCATCCCCTCCTCTATCTGTACCATGCTCAAAGTGTTTGGTGCAGGAGCACATAGCATATCCTGCCAAGAGGGTAGCACAGATAAGATATAGTCACTTTAATCTTCAAATACAGACTCTAGGGGAGATTTCCAGTGAAAAATATTGATATATAGCAGTGCACTATAATGTACCAGTCAATATTAATTTAAAACTATCCTGTAGTGAGTCCCCCTGAACTTTCTCCAGCAGTTTGAACTTTCCACACTCACCGTGAAATTACTCTGGGCAGCTGGCCATTTCCTAAATAAACTATGTGTGCAGCAGTAGCACAGCTTTTAATTTTGAACATGATTGATCTCAGCTTGTTGTGAAAACTGTCAACTAAAATGAAAGAGTTTGAGCAATGCAGTACATTTTTTACAATCATTTAATTTCATTGAAATATTTACACAATGCTTAAGTGAATTTCACAGACTACATGAAAAGTGCATCTTTTACATTCTTTACGATTTGCTTGTTACCAGCTCTTCTTTCACAATCAGAATTGAATGAATGGAGAACAAAAAATGTGTTAGGGAGGGTAGGTCTTATCCCCCTGGATATGATTAATTTTGTTTTTCCTCTGGCATGTTCTCACCAATGTGTCAATGTCCTAGAAACTCAATGACTGTATTAAATTTGAGCTTTCAGTTTGCCTTGCCAAGAACATTACTTTCAAGGATGTTTATGTCTCTGAATGCAAATTGGTGATATGAACAGATACTCACCTTAGTTAGCTCTTTGAACTGTTCACGTTGTCTTGTTCATATTACCTGACCCCAGAGCACTTCCACGCCCCTGGCTGTTCCATGCCCCTGTTCTGTCTATCAAAGGCACTGCGCTACACACTTGAAAAGAACTTGTTATTTTCACCCTGATTATACTGTTGGTGATAAAGATCTGTGAGATTATAGTACTACAACATTTTAAGATAGAAAAAACTGAGGTCCAATATTTATCGCTTTACTGATCTGTGTACGGTGTTGCTCAAGTACTTTAATATAGCGTATTTCAAATTTTTTAAACGTCACCACTTTCATTTCTAAAACATGGATGAGAGAGGCTTTGTAGTTGGCAGAGATGGAGTGGTTTGTGAATGATTTTGTACTGTGGCTCTCTTGGCCTGGCCGGAGCAGTATGAGAGATGCCAGCTTCCTGCTGGGAGGCTCTTATCTCCAGCAGGGCAGAGATTGCCTTGCTGGCCATCCCAGCTCAAGTGTCTGACCGCAACCAGTGTGTATATGCATTAAAGAGCTGATCTTGCCCCTTTTTCCCACTAGTCATTGCCTGCTGTCTCTTTTATTCCCCCTGCCACTACCTTCTTCTTCTACTTTCATCACCATTCCTATCACTCTATGTACTTAGACAACTGCTTACAGGTTTTCTTCTTTTCTAAGGACCCAGGTCTCATGCCGAAGCTGTTTTAGCAGTTGCCCTTTTGTAAAGAAGCCTTAAAGTCACAAATAAATTTACAGCTGAAGCTTCATTAAGTAGTATGAATGAGATCATCCCTCATTAATGCTTTAAGCTGCGCTATGGGAGAGAATCAGTTCGTGAAGCAGCTGAAGCTGCCACCACTTTTACAGGATGTGCAGTTCAGGGGAGGTTGCTGCAGAGATTTGGTGTAACACTGGACTAAGTACCTCACCGTACCTGGGGTTTGAAGACACACTAAGGACAGGCCATTGGTTCTGATTCTTATGTCTCAGTGATTGGGGTGCCTTCGTGTCCAACCAGGGTGGAGCTTGCAGGTTTGTTTCCTCCAAAACCAATCTATTTTGCTTACCAGCACAGCTCACGAACTAAACCACCAAAACAGCAAGTGTGGATTGTTGGGGGATTCACTTCAATCTGCTTTGAACCAAATGGAGGCATAGCTATAATGTCATTCTGGAAAAAAAAAAAAAGAAAAATCTAAATATCATCAGTAAGTTTGCCTTTGTCATAGCTGTCTTTTGTATTTCTCTAAGGCAATTATGTGAACTAGATGTAGGGTTCTTGGTGCCATTAACCTGTATCTGAATGTATTATTCAAGCTAGTATGAACCAGTGGAGTCCCGATTTAAGAATTCCTCTCTATCACTTCCCACCATTAGTGTACTGTTTGGATAAATTAGTCTAATTTGGGTTCAGAACAGACAGTAGTACTGTATGTATGTATGGTGGCATTAAATCTGCACTTACAAACTTAATCAGGATAGATGTAAATTTCTTCTACGGCTTTACAAGAAGTGTTGTAGCAGGCACAAGAGAATTTAGCCAGCCCAGGCTGACAAAATGTCAATGAACTTTTCCCAGTAGGCGCTTTGGAGACCAAGAACAAGAGCCAAGCAGAGCAAATCAAGCCAGTATACGTTTCCTTGCTAGTAGTAATAATAATAATCTGAAAAAAAAAAAAAAAAAAAAAGAGAAAATGTCCTGAAGTTTTATTTTGGGTTTAGAATTTGCTAGAAACATTCTGCACCACCACCATCACATTTCAGCTTGATCCTATATCTTTAAAAATATATGTGTTTGATATGTGTTAAAGAAAGTTGAAATGTAAAGGATTTAAGCAGCAATATAGAACAGGATGTATGTCATGCGGAGCAACAATTACACCTAAATGTGTAGAGAAGAACTCAGTGAAGCTAAATGTTTCATGCTCACCAATATGTAATATTATCACAGCATGAGTAATTGGAGATATTCTGTAGAACTGCTTTGACTTTAGGTTATTTTAAAGCCTATCTTGGATCGTTCTCCTGGTTAGACGAGGGTTATTGCTGTTCCCTTGCTTATCACTTTAGCTGTGCAGTTCCCCATTTCCAAGCTCTCCCTCATCTGTTCTGTGCTGAGACTTCAGGCAGCATTGCAGTCTATCATATGCTCTCTGTTCTGTGTACGCTGACTTTTGTGAATGGGAGCCCATAGCTGCAAGAGACATTATTTATCCATGCCAAAACCTCCCTATTTATACAATGATTTCTTTCTAAAAGCAAACTAGCGGAAACTCAAACCCATTTTTTCCCTCTAAAGATTCCCCTTTCCCAAAGCTTTTCAACAGTACAGTGTTGCAGACAAGCTCAGGTAGATTATCCAATTCATTTCCGTGATAGTGAAGGATTTCTTTCTGCGGTACTCTGACATTTCAAGAGTTCTGTCTAGTCTGAATGAAATGATGAGGCACTTCCCTCCAGAGAACTCTCTGAACACTCACAGATTTCCCTGTAAGGGTATTAATCTTTATTCTCAGCCCAATAATTCCCTTTCTCACTTTCACTCTTTCATTCCTAGATTTGGGGTACTCTGTTATATTCTTGAAATACTTCATTTTCAAATATTTCTCCCATAATTTTACATCTCCTCCCCTTATTTTACTATCAGTAAATTACTTATCACTGAAATTTAAATATCGGCCCTCTTCAGTCTTTCACTCCTCTCTTTTCCTATCTGGTTTCTGTAGCTCTCTCCTTGTTTTTATGTCTCTCTTCTGCACTGTTTTGGCTTGTCAATGTGAGACTGCTGATCTGGTATTTGGAACTGAATGCATACCTTCATATGGGGTCCTCAAAACAGCAGAGAGAAGAGCTGTGAACTTCTGTGCCATTTTCCAAGACTGTATAACATCTAACCAACAGAGATTGGTTGTGAGCATAGCCTTTGGCAGGTAACATAGTGTCCAAATTGCCCTTTTGATGCTGTACTGAAGTACAAGTTCTGGCTTAGTTTCTGCTCTTATTCTTGCTCTAGAAGTATTTTCAGTCTTTGTTATTTCCTGCCCCTATTTCTAAATCTATCCTTTTTCTTTTTGTCCACCGTGGTAATTGCAACCCTTCACATTTTAAGATCAAGTGAATTTCATTACTGTTGTAATTTCTTCCTTTTAAGGATCATTAATGAAGCCATTAAATAGGACTGGACATAATACAGATTTATACAATATTCCCCTTCTCTTCTGACTCAGTGCTTTACCATTAATCATTAGTCTTTGTTCACAGCCCTTCAAACAATTCTCAATCTGCATGGCAACTAGTATCCAACTGCATGTGAATTGATCTTCAGTTTAAGCTGTCCTATGCTGGAAGTGGTGATGTTGCTGATAGCATGACGGTGCATCAGAGCAGTTGTTCTTCTATGGCATGCTGTGGAAGCAAGTGTTACACAAGGCAGTGCAAATGGGAGCTAAAGCTCCATCTGACTTCCTGGGCAATTCACCTTTGTAAAAATCTATAGCTGATAGCTATCTGCAGTGTTCTCTGCAGGTGTTGATTGTGCAACACTGTTTTAACACATAAACTCCTAAGCTCGTGCTCACAGGCTGCTGTTGGAAGAAGAATTGAACTTCACATCTAAATAATCTCAATTAGATGTGTGCTTACTGAAACAGTATGCAAGATTTGAATATACAGTGCATAGAAAATCAATGTTCTAATCTCCCATTTAACGTAAATGTTAAAATGAATGCGTATCACTGAATCCTTCTGACTCGGTATTTTGTTGTGATGACACAACCGAGTTGCTACACATGGTAATCAGAATTCAGGAATCACAGAATCATAGAATGGCTTGGGTTGGAAGGGACCTCAGAGATCATCTAGTTCCAACCCCCCTGCCGTGGACAGGGCTGCCAGCCACTAGCTCACTAGATCAAACTGCCCAGGAACCCATCCAGCCTGGCCTTGAACACAGCCAGGGATGGGGCAGCCACAGCTTCTCTGGGCAGCCTGTGCCAGCGCCTCACCACTCTCTCAGGGAAGAATTTCTTCCTGATGTCCAACCTAAACCTCCCCTCTTTCAGTTTTAGCCCATTCCCCCTTGCCCTACCATTATCCACCTGTGTAAAAAGTCGGTCCCCCTCCTGCCTGTAAGCTCCTTTCGAGTATTGGAAGGCCGCAATGAGGTCTCCCCAGAGCCTTCTCTTTTCCAAGCTAAACAATCCCAACTCCCTCAACCTTTCCTCATAGGAGAGGTGCTCCAGCCCTCTGATCATTTTGGTGGCCCTCCTCTGGACCCGCTCCAACAGCTCCACATCTCTTCTGCACTGGGGGCCCAGGCCTGGACACAGCACTCCAGGTGAGGCCTTCCAAGGGCAGAGTAGAGGGGGACGATCACCTCCCTCTCCCTGCTGGCCACCCCTCTCTTGATGCAGCCCACGATGCCATTGGCCTTCCTGGCTGCGAGAGCACACTTCCGGCTCATGGCCAGCTTTTCGTCTGGACATGAGTCATATCACCATAACAAATTTCTTTTATGTCATTAGCTGTATCCGTTATCTGTCCACATAGATGTATCTGTCTTTTCAGCACTTAGGTGTGTGGCAGTCTATGGCATAACTCTGTGGATAGTTACAAATGCAACATTCATCGTTCAGTTTGCTGCAGCTCGGTATCAGAACTGCTGATGTAGATGGATTCTTTTGTCTTCTTTGTTATTATTTTTAAAACTCATGTAAATACAATTTTCCTGTTATTTCCATGTTCTGAGAACTGGATTCCTTTAAAATTACTCCCATTATAAATGCTATGTTCTATTTGAATATTTTAGGGCCGTCAATATGTACAAAAAGATATGACATAGCATGGATGTTTATTCCTTGATAAAGTGTTAGGTGACTGTGAAGGAAACATAGAAATAAGCATATTCAATAGGGCACTAATATATTTCATATTTTAAAATTAAAATTATTAGCAATCCTCACATTTTTTGGCTTTCAGTAAAAGGCATGGTATTGTTTGGTATTGTCAGCTTCTAGCACAAACTGGCTATAGACAGGCAATAGACTCCTGAGTGTGCAATTTACCCTCAGTAGTTCTTTGCTGCCATCTTCTGTTTCTTTAAATGATTGCTATTATTATTCGAATTCTGAAAAACCAGGCTGCAATTATCACAGAGCAAAATTTTCACTGTCGTTATTTTTTCATTTCCTTGTTTTTAGCTAAAGCAAAGTGAAGCAAACGCAGATACGAAGGAGAAGCTTCCATTGCGTCTACGCATCTTTGAAAAATTTCCAAACAGGCCCCAAATGGTGAAAATCTCGAAGCTTCCTTCGGATTTCACAGTTCCAAAAATAAGGTAATGAAATATTCCCATTGCTAATATGCTATTAGCCTGTCTGGTGCCACATACCACCAAAAGTATTTAATTGTTTTACTGATGGATTAAGCAGATAATTCAGAAAATTGGAAGTGAAACAGAATTAATGTGGAAGTTCAAAGGAGCTGATGTTTTATTTCTACCTCATTTTTACTTTAAAAAAAAAAAAAAAATCCTAGCACTCATTATAACATTTTAGTGAAAGGAACTAGATTGACTGGAACCAACACAAATTAAATAGGAATGAAAAGTACATTGTTGTACCTCCTCTCCCGTTTGGGTTTTAGGCCCTTGGCTGTAATGGACAACCAGCAGTCAAGTGCCTTTTAAAAGAGGAAACCAACTGGTGGCAAATCATTCAGAGTGGATAATGCAGACCATCAAACAGCAGCTACGTTGTGACGACCTTGTCACCTTTTTTAACGTGCACAGTTACCATTTTCCTGTAAAACTCACCTTAACAAAGGATCAGACTCTCAGCTGACTACTAGATCATCGGTTAATAATACTGTTCTTCTTGGCATGGCCTTAAGAAAAGATTACAGAAATCTAAGGGCTGCTGCTGCAGATTTGCATCTAGCAAATCAATTTTTAAGTCTGCAGCTGTTGTACTAAGTGAAAATATCTCACCAGATAAAAAATTAGTTATGACATAGTCAATTTACACTGAAATTGGGCAATGCTACTAAAAGTACATTTATTGTAAACAAATACTTCTACATTTTAAACGTGGCAAATGTGAGGTACAGAACTGCTGAAATGCCTTAATACTGGCATTCAGAACAGCTATATGAACAGATGTTGTTTGAAATCTTGAAGAAAGAATTTCTTGCAGAAAGTATGTTTCCTTTGGATTATATCAGCGTTTGGTTTATATTGCAGTAACAACTCACAGTGTAATGAGCTCAAATGAGCCAAAAACTACAAAAGACACTTAAAACATTTAACACTTTAACTGGTAAATAAATAGACAAAATAATTATTATTAAAAGGAATAAAACTGTTTTCATTGAAGCTACATGCAAGCCACCCACTTCTTAATTCAGCTATAGATTTCTTTAATAACTGAATTTAAGTTTTATCCATTATTTTTTTCTGTACTCTGTCCATTTATACATCTCAAGGTTAGTGCATCTTTTCCTCACAGCTTACCTTAGCACTCATGTTGTGACACATGATAAAGAAAACCAAATACTAACTTTTCCTTGGTTTTTAATCCATCAATATCCTCTGCTTGTTCACAAGGGAAAGTTTCATGAAGCAGTTTATTGATCGCCAGCAACAAGATACCAGCTGTCTGCTGCGAAGACTTCCTTCAGCGTCCTCTTCCTCATGTGACCACTCTAAAAGATCAGCAATTGAGGAAAACAAATATATTGATCAAAAGGTAAATCAAGAGTATACGTCCGTATATGTCTTTCCTTGAGTTTTTTGAGGAGACACCTCAGATTATTCAGTTTTTCAAATTACATAAAAGCAAACACAAGCTAGGACAGCTGAACACAAAATAAAAGGCTATACTTAACTTAGGCGTCACAGTAGATCTTCATTTGGTTTGAATTTTCCTCTCTCCTTTGACTTCAAAATTCAGGTTTTGTTCAACACATTCATCTTATGCACATCAATTTTTAAAATAGTCTTACTGTTAATCATTGAGAAGCTAGTAGAAAGTAAAAGGCCTGTGAATATCACAGTGAATTTCTGAGTGGCTTGCTACTTTTACAGTGTTGAAAACACTCTCAAGGATAATCAGTGGAGTTAAGTAAAAGTCTAAGAATTATTCTAGTTACTTAGAAGATAGTTACCTCTGTGTAGTTTGGGAATCTCTAGAAAAGGAGTGCCGAACACATACATTTGAAACCTGTTGTGTTAAATGCTGATAGTCTCCCAGCTGGACTGGGATAGATGGTTGGATTTTAAAAATACCAGTACTGCTTAGAATGGTGGTGACAGTGGTGCAGCATCATGAGTACATGTGTGTGACTTCTGGCACCCTACAAAACTACAGGGTCAGAAAAACGCTCCGTGTGTGTCTTGGAAGATACTGGTTTCCCAGACTTCTAGTGGCATTTCCAATGATAGCACTGCTTCCCCACTTGTAATACTGTATAACTTAGTAGTGGCATGTGAAATGCCTTTCATTATTACTAATGGGGTGCTAAAATCCTGTTTGAATACTAACATAAGAAGTCTGCAAATACATTTTAAGTTACAGAATCACAGACAAGGAAAAGAAAGAGGGTACATGTTGTGGTTATACAGTGTGCCTGACTTTCCTAGTATGTGGTTTGCAACTGGGACATAGGATAGCAGGCAGGAAGCAGACATAGGGAAAGCAATACTCTTCTGATAACAAATATAAAGAGCGAATTTACAAACTACTGCTAATTTTCATAACTACTGCAATGCAAGAACTCCTTCCTGTGGCCAATGTAGTCTATAGCATCAGTAAACTAAAGCTGAGCAGCACAGCCTGAGAGGGAGGTCTGTGGTGCAGCATTGTTCATCAGACAAGGAGGGCTATGGGATGAAATCAAGCCTGTATGGGCACGGCCTGCTCTAACAAGCACAGCAGAAATACTGGACGAGTTAGTAACTGACAAGCCTAGGGATCAGCCGCATATCACTAGTGGTGGATCTCAAACACTGTGCCAGGGAAATCAAGAGTACATTTCTCTCATGTAGCGAAGAGGTGAATGGAGACTTCAAACTTGTCCTATCCACACACCTAAGTCCACAGTGTGCAGTACAAAGCTGTGCAATGATTTAGTAGATCTGTTTACATGAATATAGCTTACCTGTATTAAATTGGAGTCTTAACTCCTTCTGCCTGCTGTTCACAAATGTGAATCCTTGTTGGTTGTGTTTTAAGGTAGGTGAATAAATGACACAGTTTATTCAATGAGATTTTGCGATATGAAGGTAGAAAGGTGTGTTGTGTTCAGATATGCACAATCTGACTTTACTTTTTGAATAAGTTTTTGCAGATTGTTTCTGCACTCCTTAACCTGCTTTAAGAAAGTACTTTTGGATTTCCATGCCTCCAGGGAAGAATCAATGATGAGTAATATTTCTGATAAATGTAGCTTAAAGCGAGGTATTTACACATTCCTATTAAGAGGGAGAAAGCACTAGGCAGGATTTTGTGAAAGGAATTACTCTGCCTTCCTATAGTTACAGTTGCCAAGGCAACCTCACTTTTGTATGCACAAATCTTCTCAAGAATATCCTTAAAACAAGCTTGGGATGATTGGTTGTATTTAAATGTAAACCTTGCATTTATACTTCACTTTTCTTTGTAAAAACCTGACCAAACATTTTATTGGTATCAGTGCCTAGCAGGATGTATTCCCACTGCTCCTGATGGCAGTGTAGTGGCTTCAGAAACTTTTCACATCTCTTCTGTGTTGTAGTTGGTGGAAAAAATAGAGCGGAATCAAAATGTGGATTTCTGACTCTTTCCTTCCTTTGTGGTGCTCCATTTTCTCTTGGATTTAGACAGTATTTCTGCATTCCATACCTGTGGAATTATAGGAATTGTTTAATATATATATTCTTTTACTTCTCATTCATCAACATTCTTTTTTTCTTTCTCCAAAAATGTGCAGCTATACACATGGTGCTGTACTGTTTTTGTGTTCAAAATCAATCTGACCCATCATTTGTCATTATCAGTAAAGCAAATCATTCTGTGTTCTATTATATAATGGCTTTGATAACACTTTTCAGAATTATAATTACCTACTTCCTTGAAAAGCAGATTTAAGTTGTAAGAGGGGAATGGATTTTCATTGTATTCTTTCTTTTTAAAGTTACTTTTGTTCTCAAAATAATTGAACAATGTATTTATTCATTACCATAAGCATAATGAAAATCAGTTTGAAATTATTTTCACCTATGCCAAATCAAAAGAACAGTTTTGGAAAACAAATATCTCTACTATTTCACTTTATTCTAGTCAAGTCTGTGAGTTGCAGACGTTTTTCTATCTCCTCCAAATTTCTAAGGTACAACCAAAGAAATAAACTAATCAAAAACTAAGATAAAAAATGACTTCTGGGTACCTTACTGCCCTTAACCTTGTATACGCCCCCTAAGAGTTCTCTCTCAATGTGTGTGGTCAGGTTAAGTTATATGCATGGGTAGATGTGCGTGGACAGACCATGGCACATTCGTTCTTACCCATCACGTGCTTGTTACATCTGGGCTGTCTCAGTTACGGGCAGTTGACAGGCACTCAGCATGGTGCTTTGGAAGAGCTGTTCATGACTGTCTGTAACTTCATGTGCAAGACTGAGATTCTCTGGTGTCCTCTGGAAATGGAGGACGGTCATTCTTTGCTCTCTCCTTGAGGTCTGCTCAGCAAATTTTCTTACACCCCTTGATCTTGTCACAGAGCTCATCTAGCCTATTCTGATGTGGTCTGCAGACCACAAGCTGAAGGTCTGGATCTCACTGGAGAAACCAGGGCTGTCAAGGTTGGTGCCCTTGTTGTAGTAGAAAGTACCACAAAGATACTTTCTGGTGGAA
>VXAV01011240.1:147393-157716 GCA_013399715.1 Alectura lathami | reverse complement strand
ATTCCATTTTCGATTTTTTTTTTTTTTTAAGGCACATATTGCTAGGAGCTCCTAAATCTCTCTCAAACATTTGCTTCAAGATAATGATCTCCAAACAGTTGATAGAGTTAAGTCTTACCACCTGCTAGAGCCTTTCTGGTCATCATCACAGGTGGAATTCCTTAGCTAAATTCTTCAGCTGTGATTTGTTCCTTGATTTCCCATTTTTGTTACCACTTTCTTAGGAATTGTTTTCTTTTTCTTGCAGCCCAGTCTTTTCTTTTAATGCCCAGGACATCCTGANGAATCAAGATAAAGATGTGATGTGCCCAACTGAGGGAGAAAATCAATCTGTAATAAAGGGAATAATATTAGTGCTAATCAACAAAACTATCTGCTTCTTTGCACCAGAACTGGATAAGGATTGGAATAGAATGGCTAAAAGCTGCAAGATAAAGCTAGGACTTTTCACACTGCTCAAGAAATTTGCTTTGCAAATTTTGATCTTATTCCACAACCTGTTTCCTGGAAAGGAACACCAGTGACACAGGCTGAGAAAAATACTTGTATGATTGAGAATGTATTTGTTTAATTTTACATACGCTCAGTGCCATGTTTCATTTGTTTATCAATATTGCATGCTACATTTAATGGCAATTAAAAAGTGCATTTTTTCTTAATTTTACAGCTCCGTAAATCTGTTTTCAGCATCAGAGCAAGAAATCTTCTGGAAAAAGAGACAGCAATCAATAAAATCCTAAGGTAGGAATCAGCAGTGGTTAGGTGTTGTCTTGAATGTTAACTGATTTCTCCTAACGGCTTTCCGTGAATATTACGGCACGTACAATATTTGTGATAGTCTGTCCCTTTGTAGTATGTCTATTGCCGTCATCATTGAAGACAAATTGTCCTTTGGGTGTATTACATGCTTGAACAGCAATGACAGGGAGATTATTCTTCAATATGTATTTGAATTCTATGCTCTGTAGAAGGGTTCTATTTCAGCTGTTTTCACATTTTGCTTCAAAATCAATCCAAAAATAACTCTTCATAAGCAGAGCTACTTTGCCTAAGGAATTCCAGCCTAGTTCTTGCATAATTATGCAAATAAATATTCATAGGGATTGTATATTTGAAAGTATAGAGTACAGATAATCATGTTCCAGGTAGGAAATGTACAATGAAGATGACTTTAAAACTGTGACTTCTGTAGAAGGGATTCCTGAGTGTTTTACAAAGCAAGTGCTCGGTACAGTAAGCAAAGAATGCACTCCCAAGTCTCCAAGTCCCATGTCTGTGTAATGCCGTGCTGAAGTTTTTCACACCACTATTGGTTTTACATTAGAGTGATTATCATTGATATAACATGCATTAGCAATGCCAGCAAATTGTAGATCATTCTTATTTTGTGTTTACATTGTCACTGAAGCAGGTGCATTTCTGGAAGGTTGTGAATGACTGGTCCCAGGGAAGTAATCAGTATGAGCATGAATAACTCATTTGAGAAGTACAGCTGTGGGATTAGATGAAATATGGCAGTGTTTTATGAGGAGCAGTGCGCTAAGAATTCAGTATGATTTCTTTCTGAATTGTGAAGTTTCTTGAAAAATTCCTTGGATTTACATGCCATTTGAGAAATGTTATAGCCCTTTAGTCCTTACTAATACTCTATGGCAGCACAGAGAACCGTGGAAGTTAATGTGCAACTTGCTTTGGTTTTAAACCCATCATAATGACAACACAAACGGTTACTAGTTCAAATGAATACTCTTTGACAAGATATTATTGAGAAATGTAAATGCAAGGCCGTAAGTATTCATTTTTAAGAAAACTTACGGCTCTCTTTCGGTGTTCAACTACACGAATATACCTTGATTTTGCAGGCATTACTCTTATGGATAGAGAAATACAAGTTTCTTTATCTTAAACAAAAACCTTCAAAAATACAGTTTTAGATACAGACTTTATGGCAGCATTTCAGCAAAACATTTGTAACAAATTTCTTTTTTATATAACAACTGCAAAATGTTATGGGTGCCTCTAGGTTACACAAATGTCAGTTTCTTTGGCATTTTTCTTACGCTATTACACAAAGAAAATATATGGACAGAGAGAATACCTTTTTAATACCTTTTAATTAATAATTAATAAATAAATAATAAATTAATTTAATACCTTTTTAACCTCACTTTTTAATATTAACTGTGACATCTGCAGGAGTTCCCTTTTTGGTGAATTCTTCCATCAGCTCAGAACTTTCTCCTTTTCAGGAGAAGTCTGAGGCAGAGTGGGAGGAGAACAAAATGAACCTTTGTTTGAACGTCACAAGGTTCTCAGAGGTACCAGGGACAGAATCAGAAATCAGTCACTCCGGTTTCAATCCCACTGACTTCCACTTGGTTCTTCTGAACATGGCTTCTGCCAAATCTATGCGTCAAGAAGGACTTAAGCTCAGATGATGATTATTGAGTAATCTGGGAGTTTACTCTATTTGAGTTTACTGGGAGTAAAATCCAGACTTAGTCACTACCTTCTTAAATCTCCACAAGCACAGGACATTACAGGATTTCACCTGGCTCAAACTAAAGCACAAACTCAAGGAAATATCAAGATGCGCATATCCATTGGAAAGAAGTTATTCTGATTTTTAGTTTTTGTCAAGTGATGGATCCACTGTGTTATAGATCACTATGATAAATAGTGCTGTTGTGATGTAGAGTGAGTGGGCTGTGAAGGCTCTGACACTGTAGGTATTGAAAAGCACGTTAGCCAAACATCTGCAGTGTAGGTACCATAGATCCTGCTTCGAGAGAGCTGATAAACTAGTTGACCCCATGAGGTTCCTTCTGCTTAGCTGATTCTATCATGTCTTCTGTAATCCAAGGGAAATAATAATTATCCTAACAACTGGTAGATGGAATGCTGAAACAGCAAGGGACAAATGACAATGAGAATACAAAACTCTACAATGAGTGTAGCGCAATGTGTTTTTCTAGCATGACAGTATGATTGCAGCTGCTGACACTGACAAGCATTCTAGGCTTCTCAGTTTTGTTCCAGATCTCGCTTTATATCTATACGTGTTTAAATTCAAAAGGAGTACAAATAGCAGAGAACAGTGGAAAACAAAGGGAGGGAAAGAATGTGGGAAGCCTTTTGCCGTCAAGTATGATCGTGCCATGATGTCAAGAACAGCAAAATTCAGTAAAAGCAAAATGAAACAAATGAGCAAATGACTAGGAGGAGGGGGAAAAAAAAAAAAAAAGACGGACACCAAAATGCTGAAAGTTCATGTCTTCCTTGAGAGCAAATATTTCATATTGCAGTCTATCAGCAATGCGCAGTATTTCATTTCAAATCATGTTTGGTCCCAGTTACATGTTACATAGCAGACCACTCAAAGACATGCTGTAAGTCTTCAGCATGTGCATAAATATGCCAAGTACAGCCCTGAAAGGGAGATACACTAAAATGCCAGCTGCACTTAAACTTTCCCCTCCCTGTTGCTGAGAAGCCGGTGTTACTGATGATTGGTGCATTGCTTGGCCCTTTTCACAGTTAGTGAGTGAAGTCTTCAGGGAACATAAATTCTATGGCAAACAAAAAATCTCGAAGATGAGAAGGTGTGGAGAAGGTTCATCAAATGACTGGGTATGTTACAGAGTGGGGGCTGTTACTTTGGAAATAACATATTTTCAGGGAAAGTCTGTTGCTGTTTTATTGTTGTTGTCTGTTAAACCTTGAGCCTACCTCCCAGACAGCCAGGCTGATTTGCCTGAATGCACTACCTCAGAAATTATCATTTTTTCTGAAAATTCTGTGCCTTCATCAACATATTTCTTCATAGGGCATGCACAAGACAACGCATGCTGAGCGGGTCCTTTGAGGGGCAGCCTGCAAAGGAAAGGTCGATACTTAGTGTCCAGCATCACATACGACAAGAACGCAGGTAAACATGGACAGAAAGGATGGCTTAAAAATGTTCTTAATATGAAGGCGATGAACAGAATTAAATTTGAGCCATAGCTGGAATGTGTAAAACTGAAATGACTTACTTGTACAAAGAGCTGAATTCTTCATTCTTCACTGTGATCATAATGAAATTCATTGTAGTGTATAAATGGAAAAAAAAAAGCCTTTTTATTTCAAATGTCATTTCCTTTGCTTACTACAAAGCTATCAATTTAAAGATCATAAGGAAAGAAATTGGCTTATGTTAGACAGGATTGAAAACAATTGAAGAACATATAAGCTTCTGATGTAAGTGAGGAAAAAAAAATGATAGGAGTTTGAGATATTGTAAGGCTGGAGAGCAGTGCTTTATAACGGCCATCATAGAAAGGTCAAAATTTCATCTTGAGATGTATCGTTAAATTGATTATGATTATTTCAGATCGCTAAGACATGGTTCCAACAGCCAGCGAATCAGTAGAGGAAAATCTCTTGAAACCTTGACTCAAGATGTAAGTCCTCATAGAAAATATGGTTTCCATTTGGGGATTTAAGAAATAGGAATATGTGCTAAATAGAAAATGCTTGTGTAAAGCTACTGTCTATCTATGATCTTGCTTACAATTTGTCTTTTGAAATCTTGAAATCATAAAATCAGTAGCATAATTGCATTAGAATTATCCTCAAAATAACTGACATGGTTATATCACTGATAGACTTACTAGTTTGAGAGTACTTACTGAGATAGATTTCCCAAAGCTATAGACAACACTCCTTTAGGAACACAAAAATTGCTGTGCAGGACACCTTAAAAAGCCTCACTCTAGAATTCCACAAAGATCTCAGGTCAGGAAAACAACACTTCAAAATTCCCAGTGGAAGTTTAACAATTTTTTTTTTTTTTTTTTNATGGTCAAGTGCATCTTCACTTCTGCAAATTTGTAATGACGTTATGTGGGTCTATGTCAAGGGGAGATTTTAGTCCCTCCATTTCCAAACTGTGGTAGCCATTTTCTACATGTACTTCATACTTAAAAACAACTGCCCTAATTGAATTACTCTGAATGATGATAGAAAAAAGCCGTAGGTAACTAATGTCTTAAAGCAGACTGTGGCTTTGCTTTTGTCCAATAGTAAGGCTAATACCCAACATTACCCTTCCAGAAGTGGTCCAAAGACTCATTTAGCTCTGAACAGCAATGTTCACTGTACCTTCCTCTGGATGAACTCAGGCATTTCTCTGTACTGAGCCTCCCTCTTCGTGTGACTGTGCAGTCACAACCTGGGTGTTGTGCGCAGCTGGCTGCCTTCCTTTGTTTTGCCCAGCAGTACATGCAGCAGGCCTTAGAAGCTGGAAGTGTGCCTAAAGCCTTTTCTTTCTGATTCCTTGCCCTTTGTAGTTGATACTCATTCCATTTTGGATATATCAACTAAGCTTACGTGACCGTTGCTTTTAATGTTAACAGTTGTGTTGGATAGGACTTCACACATAAAATTAAAATTGAAATTAACCATGCTGAAAATAAAAACCTTATGCTGTAGATAGAAAATACAATACAATATGCTTGACTGACTTGATATGCAGAGCATGTGGGAAGAAAGATTTTTCATTTGAGTATTTCTGTCTAAAATACCATATCTTGCTTTTATCTGAAACATTAAAAAACAGCAACCTACAGACCTCATTTAAAAGGGATTGTTTTCCTTCTAGCACTCCAACACTGTGAGATACAGAAATGCACAGAGAGAAGACAGTGAGATAAAGATGATCCAAGAAAAAAAAGAACAAGCTGAAATGAAAAGGTATTTAAAAATGAAAAGTCTGAGTGCACACTTTTCTGTATTAAATATTCTCTATATGAAGGAAAAAGTATTGATGAAAAAAGAACGAGGGATATTTTTGGCAGGTATAATGTATATCAATATATAATTTACATTCTGTCTTTTAAAAGGAAAGTCCAAGAGGAGGAGCTGCGAGAGAATCATCCATATTTTGACAAACCACTTTTCATAGTTGGCCGTGAGCACAGATTCAGGAATTTCTGTCGAGTGGTTGTACGAGCTCGTTTCAATGCGTAAGTTTACTTCGTATCAACAGTTGGTTCAGGCAAGTGTTTGCTTTCATGTTCTCAGAAGGGGTGTCATGATATAAAGTCATCTTACAACTCTTCCTTTAAACCTCTGTCTATGGCTGGCACCCTTATTTTGGGGGGTTAATGCATGTCATCTTGCCAACAAGTAGTGTAAGACAGAAGAAGACTCAAGGCCACGAGCTTGCCACTTGAAAGACCTGATTTTCAGCACACGCTTTGCAGTTGGTTTTCTCTGTGTCCTTCAACAAATTACTTTTAGGTGGAACAGGAAGGTTAGATACTCAGTTTTACAACACCCATATTAAAGTGTTCTGCCACTTACATAAACACATATCTTTCAGTTAGGTGCCTAGATTTTCTCCATAATTACTAAGTTGATTGTGGTCCACTGCCTCATGAAGCAGTTTCAAATTTAACAAGCAAAATAAAATAAAGAAACGTGTATTCCTGTTCACTTCTGGAATACGTGCTAGTGCCTGTGAGCATTGTGGACAACCCAAGGGTAACAGGATATTTATATCAGCATCAGTTTAATTGAAAGGTTTGTCACTGCAGGAGTAAAACTGTCTTCGTTAAACAGTCATTTTTTGTTCATTTAATGCATGCCTAATTATTTGTTGCCACACCCGGCTTGCCCAGCAAGATATTCATAGAGATCTTTTCAAACTGATAGGATAAATATTTTTTTTTTCCAGTGGGAAAAAAAAAAAAAAAAAAGGCTGAGCATGCTGCTGCATGAGATGTGGGAAAGAGGTATGAAGACGCAAAATCAGTGGCTCAGTGGGAAGTACCAGTATAGTCTGTAAGCTGGAGGGTATAAGTGCCTGAGTCTGGGCTCCGGAAGATGCAACTTGTTCTCCTTGTATGCATCTTGCATTCTTGCAGTTCATAACGATGAAATCCTATCTAGTGGTAAGACTTCAAGTCAGATCAGTCCTTTTTTCACTTTAAGCTCAGTGAGGAAGTGATGGCAATTTCACATTCCAATGGCTAGAGCTCTCACATGGGATATAGGATTCCTCAGTGCAGATCCTTTCTCTGCATGATTTGGTACAAGGATTTGAAAGATATGTAAAAAGTGCTCTTAGCCACTGGGACAGAGAGTTCTTGGATAGGATTCTTGTAACTTGTCCAGCTGAAGCCATTCTGCTTTGTATAAAAAGCTTAAATAATTGCTGGAGCAGGATCTTCACTTGCATCACCTACATATGTGCTTATTACTTCCAGGGCAATTCTCACCCTGTCTGGCTACCTCATAGATGTTTGGATATCGTAGGTGAAGAAAGACAATTTCACAGGAAAAATCAGATGTGGAGAGTATGGAAATATTCATCAGAAAATGACTGAACAAGTAATGAAAGGAACAAGGCTTGTGGAAGGAACTTTATGTTATTCAAGGATATGGTCCAATAGGTTCTGGGGTAAAAGAACTCCCGAGGAAGCATTTTGGAATGTAAAATTCAGTAGCAGGTTACCCACAACCAAAACATAAAATTAAGTCCTTGCTCACAAAAGCAAGACCCAAAAAACTAGCCATCCAGAGAATCGTTAGAGGAATTATAGGTAGGCTGTGAAGTGATACTAGATGAAATTGGTAATATGACTAAAATTGTATAGAATTAAACAAAACTTTAACACGACATTTGAAATTAAGCCAATATAAAATGTTTACTGGACTGTAGATATGAATTATGTTGGATGCATGGTGTAATGATAATGCTGACTAAAATAAGAGATAAATGACTGTATCTTTTCTTGTTTTTTGTTTGTTTGTTTTATAGTTCTAAAACAGATCCTGTTACTGGAGCTGTGAAAAATACCAAATACCATCAGCTTTAGTAAGCACNTTACATGAATATGTATGGGAAGGAGGATGAATGGAAGAGGACTTTTCTTTTATCAGACTTTTCTTCTTTACTTGCTTGGAATTTCCTTAGTTCTACTAAATATTTCACTATAATAGTGAATATTTTATACAATATGATAGTGAAATATTTGACATTTCTGTGTTTAATTTATTTTTCATAGGAAAGTGCTAAAGTGTGGTATAGGCACAACACAACTTGTCTTTTTGTAATGGTTATCCTTATGTATTGTTCACAGTGACTTACTGGGCTTGGTTACTTACCTGGACTGGGTCATGATCATTGTTACCATATGCTCCTGTATTTCCATGATGTTTGAATCCCCTTTTAGAAGAGTTATGCATGCTCCAACACTCCAGGTACTGACACTGAATCATATTACTTTCAATGAAGCACAGCCTCCCTGTGTTTCTCCAGTCCCTGTTGCTAAATGTTCTCTGCTTTGATTTTCAGATTGCTGAGTATGTTTTTGTAATATTCATGAGCATTGAGCTTAATCTGAAGATTATGGCAGATGGCCTGTTTTTCACACCGACAGCTGTCATTAGGGATTTTGGAGGAGTTATGGACATATTTATATATCTTGTAAGTTTTTATATTTATGGGACTTTTTTCTAGCATTCTTAATTTTGATACCTTTGGGTATATAAATGTTTGGGAGTGTTATAAAGTCTGTCTCCACACCCTGGTGCACATGCAGTAGTGTGCTTTGTGTACAAACACAACTGTATCCATGTGCAGTACTGTCAGTTATGTGTGCAAATATTTGTTCAGACATCTAAAAATACACTGACTTTTGCTAAAAGCCTGACAGATTAGTGTAGGTTCTACATTATATGGTCCCTTGTAAGTGTTTATTTGTTGATCTGTTTTAAGTATCGGATCTCATTTCATTCCAAATAAGCTCAGGATCTCTGACCTTGCTTTAGTATTTTTATGTAGGAGAATCATTGTCTTCTCTGTTTCTTTGTCATTCATTGCTTCCACCCTCTGGGCAGTTCTTCTGCCTTACAAAAGATGTTTCAAAAGCCTCTGCCATTTGGCAGAAGGACACAGCCTTGTTGCTGATGTTACTGTAGCAGAAAGCAAGCAAAGCACTGTCTTCCTATATTGCATACCTATCAGAATCCGTTCTCAGGAAAAAAATGTTTGTCCTGTTTTCATTGGAAATTTCTTTCATTCCTCTCAAATCTAAGAGAAGGGGTTCCATTTCTTCTTCCCATATGACACTAAATACCAGAGAATGTGTCAAAACCAGTGCTTGATATAATACAGTATGAAATATTTTATAACTGAAGAAATTACTAAGTAAAATTGCTTTGATGGATTTAGATTAAATCTTTCAGAGATTAATCCACCAGACAGATGTGCTGCATAAAATTTGTCACGATCAATTTGTATCAAAGATTCCATTGTTACCATAAATAAAAATATGCATACTTATAAGAAGCTCCCACCATAGTATGCATAATCAGAAAGTGCATGAGTCCCCTGAATCCTCTGAATCCTTCTGCTTATTTGAAGGAAAATTTAGGTGGTGCACCTTGTTTATTCTAAACATGCTTGAGATCTTAATATGAATGTTCAGGAGCACTGGAAAATCTTTTGTTTTGTTAGGGTAGCTGTCTTTTACTGCTGTGGGTTTTAACAAATTACATTACATTTTAAATCGTATTTGAGGTGTCAAGTTTATTCTCCATTAAAAAATGCACTTGCTCTTTGTAACACTCTCACCTCTGTCCCCCTACAATACCACTAGCTTTATAAACACTTTTCAAAAATCAGAAATAATTTACAGATTTTCTGATGAATAGCCATCTGTCAGAGATTGTTTGGGCTACAAGACGTAGCTGCACTGTCTGAAAACCCTTGGAAATGCACAGTACTCATATGATAAAACCACACAGTGGCAATACTATCTGTACTTGTAATAAAGCGGTGGGAAGAACTGGTGAGGAAACAACACACATTCCAGGTGAGGGTATCTCAGTTTCAGGAAAGAGTCTCTGAAATGGGAATAGGAGGGAGAGATGATACTGCTTGGTCCAAGAAAGGAGTGCATGTCCCTGGACTGAATCGGCCAATTTGATTTCTTCTTTGCAAACTGTTCCAGCTGCCAAATAGAATAAAACAGATTATGAGTCGAAGAGGAAGACAGGTGTTGAAGCTGGTGCCCATTAGTTAGGACAATCAGCCAGGGTACAGGCAATCCAATTCCTTTTTCTAAATCAGTCTTTTTTTGCCTTAATCTTCACTTTAATTTTGAGGAAGAGAAGCATGTATTGATCTTCTGTGCTCTTTCTATGTCAGTTAAAACAATGTAACCCTAATTCTTTGCCTTTTCTGCTCTGTCTCTTCAAGGTAAGTTTGATATTTCTGTGCTGGATGCCTCAGAATGTCCCGGCCAAATCTGGAGCTCAGCTCTTAATGGTACT
>VXAV01011240.1:112077-136955 GCA_013399715.1 Alectura lathami | reverse complement strand
GGATTGAAAAAAAAAAAAAAAAATCACTAATGAATGCCTGACAGTGCTTCCTTTTATACAGTAACATTTCAATTGCTTTGAGGTTTGATGTGAATTGTGTATGAGAAACTCTCTGGTGTCCCTTCAGCCTGAATCACCCTACCTCAGTATCTGTTTCTTGTTGTGACTTTCCTATCAGTATCTATTCTTAAGCTTACTGCCTGTGCTTCTGTTACCTATTTTCGAATTGTCAAGCACTTTTGCTGCAGTTTTTACCAGGAACATTGTGAAATGTACTGACTGTACTGTTCTTAACCTTCTTCCCTTTTATGCTGCTGAGTACAGATGGCGCAGAGTACAGATTATTCCTTAAAGAAGGGAATATTTGCAATACGGGAATGCTTTTTAATTCATTTGGAATGTAGGAGCTGCAGAACACAACTATGCTCTTGAATTCAAATATCCTTTTGCGAGTTTAGTCTACTTTTATAGACAGCTATATAGCATACTGCTACCTCCACAACTACATATTATCAACAGATAATTTTTAACTTACTAACTTGCTTAACTAGAAGAAATCTTAAACCCACATTCACCTCAGCAATCTGTACGTTAAGCATTCAGTCTGGTGTGATCAGCAGTATTCCTTTGGTACTCCATCAAATATTTTAGAGGATGGAAAAGGTTCCTATAGTAAGACATAGTAATTTCTTCAATAGAACTGAAAAATTGTGGGTTTTTATCTATAGGTCACAATGAAGATTATTGCTATGTCACCTTCTGGCTTCTGGCAAAGCAGAAGAAATCGGTATGATCTCTTGGTGACATCTCTTGGAGTTATATGGGTGATACTTCACTTTGCCTTGCTGGTAAGATTTATAAAATGCAGTTTCAGAGCTTAAGCTTAATTTTATCTGTTAAGCATCAACAGTAGTATCACCGTTACACTGCATACAGATGAACCCTTGGTAGTTTGGTAAGTAAAAGGCTGAAATACAGATGAAACAAATTAAGAATCAGGAATCCTTCTCTTGGGCAATGGCAAAGTAAAAAAGTCATCTGACTGGTATTGAGGTAGTGCCTGTAAATATGGTAGAAAATAAGTATTTAGAAGGAATGTGAATTGGGAAAGGAAGTAACCTGAAAAGACTGAGAGCTCTTGCCAGCAGGAGTCTAATGAGGAGCAAGTAAGTAGGAGAGAGTGCACAGATTCCAGACAGGAGCAAAAGACTGGAAGAAGGTGTAGGCTTAAAATTGTTGAACAGTACAACCTGTCCCAAACCCAGCAGTGATTCTAACCCACTGATTTTAGTTAAGAGTCTATGTTAAATCCAAGAAGGCAGAAGAAATGCTTTACGGAGGAGAGGGGAAGAAATCAGCTCTTCCTCCATCCGGCCCCAATTTTTTTTATAGTTGTCTGCAACCCAACTTTATGAGGGACCTCTTATTTATGAGGGAAGAAGAGATTGTTGATGCTTGTCACCAATTGCCAACTGTGGAAGTCACTACCCTATAATGACTGGGCCTTGACCCAAGCTTGTTTGGAGGAAAACTCATTTTGTGTGACTAGTCCTTTTGCTCTGGCTTCCTCAGCTTGCTCCTTGCTGCTGAGTAGCTTGAAAGGACTGAGGAGTTTCTTTAAGCCAGCAGTTGCCTAGACAGGTAGACCAGGGCAGCTGGATGTGATTACAGCCCCACTAACAAAGGACTGAACTTTTTGTTGTTTTTGATGTTGTTGTCTGATGTGTGGGAAGTCTGGGTTAGTGTTTTTGGAAAGGTAGGTCATCTTCTGTTATCTTCTTACCGCTCCATCATTCTTCTAGCAGATGAGCAGAAGTCTTGGACTACTGTGTGCAGAAGCATGTGGTTCTACAGCATTTGAAATGCTTTCAGTAGTGACAATCTTGTAGATAGTTAATTTCAAAGTAACAGTAGGGAAGAAGAACATCATCCTGAAACACTGCCAGAATGAGAGGTTTGATTCTTCAGTTTGAAGGAATTTTGCATTTCAAGGTTTCCAATAAATTTTAACATGCAACGTTTCAAAGAGTCAAAATTAGAACTGAGTTTTTGTTTAGGCAAAACATAAAGATGTTTGACTCACTTAAAACAGGACAAATTGAAAGACTGTCACCCACTTCAGCAATGCAGAGGTGAGCTCTAGGAAACTGTATTCACTTTAGACATAGCTGAAGGGCTAATGTGCTTGAATTTGATGAGTTGTGTTAGAGTGGTGAAAAAATTGATGCCCCATCCCTGGAGGCATTCAAGGCTAGGTTGGAAGGGCCCTGGGCAGCCTGATCAAATGGGTGGCAGCCAGCCCACGGCAGGGGGTTGGAACTAGATGATATTTAAGGTTCCTTTCAACCCAAGCCACTCTGTGATTCTGTGATTCTTATTGAAATACTCGAGCGACTAGTTTATGGTTTCTCCTATTTCATATGGTGACTGCCCTACGTATTGAAAGACAGGTTATCCCTGTCTTTCCATGAGATTAGTGTGAGACAGCTACTTACTCAGTCTTTGATGTTTCTGTTCCAGAATGCATACACATACATGATGGGGGCATGCGTAATTGTCTTCAGGTTTTTCTCCATTTGTGGGAAGCATGTAAGTATAAATTAGGAACTGCAACCATTGCAGTGCTCATGTTGCTATTTGTCTCTAGTGCACAGTCTGTAACGCTCCATCTTACATGCCCAAAAAAGGATGCTTCAAGCAGCAGTCTCCAATTTTATGTGCTGTCTCTAAAATGTAGGGGGTTTTAGGTACATGATATAATAACAATACATTATAATTACTGGAAAAGCTGCACTTCTTGGTGAAATAAAAGCACTATTGCAATACCAAACAGAATTTTAAAAGCGTTCTCTAGAACTCTGAACATATATTGTCCTACTTTCATTTTTTTTTCATTTCAGTATGTTGTGATGTGCATGCTATTTATTTATTTTCTCTGGAAAACTAGTGGAGTGGTGGAAGATCTACTCATCTTATTATGATAGTGATCTGTATCAGAAGTTATTTCTTCCAGAATGCGGGTCTGTCTTGTGTCTTTAGCACTATATGTCTTACCACAGTGAAGGATTTACATTCAATCTTAAAAAAGATTGGGCCAAGATGTTCCTCTGGAGGCACTGGGATGGCTACAAAGCAAGCCATTTGTACTTGGATTTGCTCTGATGTAATTGACAGTAGAGTGGCAGAATCAATATAGGAAGAAAACAAACACATATGTTTAACAAGTGGTGACACTGCTTTCTCTTGCTCTAAGACTTAGATTATCCAAATGTTTCCTGTGAAGTGTGACATATTATGGTAAATGTGATAAAAAATAAAGATTTGTACAGTGGGTTGCCAGGGTTAAGAACAGTAAGCCAGAGGGCTTACTGTTAAAAAGTTTCGTTCAAACAAACTACACAGAGCCTGTAAAATGAAAATCCTTGCTTCTCCTAATTCAGAAAGACCAAGTGATTGCCTTCAAAGCTTTCTGATTGATTCTGAAGATTTTTCAAGGTTTTAATCTAGTCATTTGTGCTTTTGTGTTAGGAGCTGCATCAGTCTCAGTAACTTACCTGCTGTGCTGCAAGCAATGCCTGAAAGTCAGCATGGGTTACCAGTTTGTCGTGATTCTAAAGAAACCTGCTACTTCAGTTCCATTAAAGATAATTTTCTATGGCATCCAGAGTGTTTAAAGGTGTTAGGGTAATCAAGGGCAATAACTTTATCAAAAGTAAAATGTACGGTATGGCTGCATGGAGAAGTAAGATCTATTATGTCGACCCATTGCCTATATAATTTCCGGAATTACGGTCTCTTCTTAAGCTCTCTGGCCAACTTGCATGGGGAATTAACTAATTTGATCAATCTGTGCCGATCTTAAGGAAATCCCCTTCTCTGTACATCAGCCAACTTATTTAGGTAAGCTGCAGTGTCTGTGGTTTCCAGTTAACAGTTAGCAACACTTTCAGGTAAGCCCAAAGTAGTTTACTGTACCACCAATCATGCAATGCTCATTTTGATACTTCTGGAGTGGATTGATCCGAGAATATTACAATGAAGCTTATGCTGTATTGTTGCTGTATTATCCTATACAGAATTATCTTATACACACTGTTTGAGGACCAACAATATGACATTGTTAGGCGGATGTGCTGATATTGTCAGCAAGTAAAAAGCACACTGAACTGCAGAGGAAGACACAATGTTCAGTTCCAGTCAGATTAATAATGTAACATTTCACTGGGTTCTTCCAGTAAGTTATATTTGCAAGGAATTTGTTGGCAGTTGCAATAGCTCTCTTTTCACTTTTATCTCTGCTTTCCCTAATGACATCATGGATCGCTTTTTGTCTGTCCTTCTAGGTGACACTTAAAATGCTGCTCCTGACTGTGGTTGTCAGCATGTACAAGAGTTTCTTCATCATAGTGGGAATGTTCTTACTGCTTCTTTGTTATGCTTTTGCTGGAGTGGTTTTATTTGGTACGGTGAAATACGGAGAGAACATTAATAGGTACAGTACGCACTACCTCATGGGGATGTTCCTTAAACAGTCCTCTAGAAAATCACATTCTGATAGAAGTTTAACCCTGGCAGAAACCTGGCATGTCCTTAGGTCTACCTGAAGAGCTCTGAGCAGAATTTCTGTTAGGAGACACTGAGCCATCTTTCCAGTTCCTGTGCGTTGGACCAAATGACACCCAAGCCAGCCCAGAGCAGACTGAGATATGCTCTTCATTATGCCAGCTGGAATACACTTCAGAGCAGCAAAGCATTAGCCACAAGCTGCAGGAAAACACAGTATGCTTACTACACTCGACATCACCCAGGAACAGGATCTGTATAGCAGGTTGTTACAGACAGGGGGCAGTTCTGTGGGCATACCGTTAACTGGAGATTTCCCAGTCAATGGCATCATCAGACTTGAAGAAGAGATCAGAGGCAGGAGATAGGATCTGCCCTTGAGTCCTCTTTTGCTCTTTAATAAAATGAGCCAAAATATTCAGAGCTGTCTCTGAGCTAGATTTCAGTTGTTGTATCTTAAGTCACATCAATAATTCATTGAGCTCATTCAGGTAATACTGGAACTGTTTTCAGTTCCAGATAATAGAACAGTAGAAAATGCAAATGGTTTCCTGTTTTCTTGCCATAATTTACTCCTGGGATATCAAATGTTCTCTCTCTCTCTTTTGTTTAAAACAGACATGCAAATTTTTCATCGGCTGGCAAAGCTATTACTGTGCTCTTCAGAATAGTTACTGGTGAAGACTGGAACAAAATTATGCATGACTGCATGGTAAATACAATACTAACAGAGATAAACTAGGCAAGGAGTAAGCAATATCCTTGTGTCTCAGTGTGTTTCCAGTAGCTTAGCTTGGTACAGGGAGAAATGTGGTTGCGTTTATCTCTTCAAGAGATGTAATTTTAACTGAGTGTAGAACATTACACAAAAATTGCAGTTCCAGTTAGAGACTCACAATTTAAAATTCCACAGGGCTAGCCTATTGTATGATTTAAAAATAAAAATGTTTTCAGAATCTGAAGTGTAGTAAATCACTTTCCTACTGTTATTTGTGCTTTGATTGTGGCAAAGGGCCTTTTCATATCAACTGAAAATTGAATGCTGGTCATAATGACCTCAAAATTTGCCCTTGAATCGTTTTACTTTGCTTAAGTAAATATCTGCCTGTGGTTTCCGTTGCAATGAAAATCACATTATTCACTTCCTTCTTAAAATTAATGTGCAGGGAAGCTTTTTGAAAACCATATTTCAGTACACCAACTTGTTTCTTTCTGGTGGTGTAAAATGCACAGTATGCCTTGTGTGTGTCAGTGAGATCCATGCCTCAGGACTTTTGTCCGTGGTTCTTTCTTTTTTCTGATTTCTAACCACTAAAGAAACAACAAGAACTGTCCACAAGAGTCAATGAAAAAGACTCATTGCCCGTAAAGGGAAATGTCCCCCACATCTGATGTTCAGCATCATTCCTTTAGAGATCTTACTTAAGGAAATGATAGTCGTAAATATTGTACGGATTGCAGAGAAATTAAGAATCTCTTCTTATGATTGATTGGCTTTGTCTTCTTTTGTTTTAAAGGTTCAGCCTCCATTTTGTACACCAGATAACAGCACCTACTGGAAAACAGACTGTGGAAATTATGCTGGTGCTCTTATGTATTTCTGTTCCTTTTATGTCATCATTGCATACATCATGCTGAATTTGCTTGTTGGTAAGTGAAAATATGCAGTAATAACAAAAATGTCTATCTTGGCATGTAATGTATTAGACTTGAGTCTGTTGTGCTGTTCATCTTACCTTGTACCTTCACTGTTATCTGTGTGTCATATTCTTGATACTTCTCTAGCATGGTGAATGCTAAAACTTAGGATGTTTGGGAACACAAGTTTTTGTGATGTGTTGTATTTGTAGAGTATAATTATATGTACATTATATTCTGAGCTTTTCTGTTCTCCAGTGAACATTTTTCCAATATTGTAGGAATTCTCCTAACTGATTTTAGATGTTCAATTAAGCATCTCTCTATCATTTAAGCACAGCGTTTGGAAAGTAAGCACAATGGATATTTATATAGCATGATAGTATACTGCGCGTTGAAAATACTCATCTGAACATTGGCATTTATTGGTGTGAAGCTTGCACAACAGAATTTGCATTCTGTTAAAATTCGTTGTTGCTTATAGTTCATCATATTGAATGTTATTAGAGACTTTATTTACGGTGTATTTTGATTTTGTGTTTTTTAGCTATCATTGTGGAGAATTTCTCATTGTTTTACTCAACTGAAGAAGACCAACTTTTAAGTTATAATGATCTTAGGCATTTTCAAATTATTTGGAACATGGTTGATGACAAGAGAGAGGTAAGAAACTTGAAAATGAGCACAGAAATCCAGTAAGAAAGCCTTTTTTTTTTTAACTGAAAAATGATATGGGGAAAACAAAGTCTATTGACAAAACTCATTGAGCAATTACTGTCCAGTACTGAAAGCTCTGAGAATGTGGTCTAACATTGTTGATGATCTATCAAACACTAACCTGTATTCTTTACTACAGTGAAGTACTGACAATAGTAGATTTAGAAACAGGTGTAAATGTTCACAGGGGCTGTGCAGTAGCATTTTTACTGTCAGCTGCACAAGAGTTTTTCTGTTATCACCAGTCTGCAGACTCACATCCATTTATGTGTCTGATCTTCAGAAGTGCTTTGCTGAGATTTTGGCACTGTCATAGAGAAGAAAATGAATTATGGGCGGGATGAGCAGACAGCAGGATGGACTGAAAAGTAGCTGAACAGCCATCCCCAGAGGGTGGTGATCTGTGGCACAAACCCTAGGTGGAGGCCGGTAACAATCTGGATGATGGGGCAGAGTGCACCTTCAGCAAGTTTGCAGATAACAGAACACTCAGGGAAATGGCTGATACACCAGAGGGTCATGCTGCCATCCAGAGGGACCTGGGCAGCCTAGAAAAATGGGCTGGTAGGAACCTCCTGAAATTCAACAAGGGGAAATGTAGAGTTAGCACCTGGGGAGGAACAAACCCAGGCACCAGGACATGCTGGGGGCCAGCCAGCTGGAAAGCAGCTCTGCAGAAAAGAACTAGAAGTTGAGGGCTGAACATGAGCCAACAATGTGCCCTAGCAGCTAAGAAGACTGACAGTATTCTTGGCTGCATTAGGAGTGTTGCCAGCAGGTTAACCGCTGAGGCCTTTGTGAGGCCAGACTTGGAGTGCTGCATCCAGTGTTGTGCTCTCCGGTGCTACAGAAGCAAGGAGCTACTGGAGATAGTCCGGGAACTGGACTGATTAAGGAACTGATTAAGGAACTGGATCATCTCTCCTATAAGGAGAGGCTGAGAGGGCTGAGACTGTTCAGCCTGGAGAGGAGGAGGCTCAGGGGGATCTCATCAGTGCCCATAAATACCTGAAGGGAGGGTGCAGAGAGGACAGAGACAGGCTCTTCTCAGAGGTGCCCAGTGCCAGGGCCAGAGGCCATGGGCACAGCCTGGAGCACAGGAGGCTCCCTCTGAACACCAGGAGCACTGCTGCGCTGTGCGAGTGACGGAGCCCTGGCACAGGCTGCCCAGAGGCTGTGGGGGCTCCTCCTTGGGCATGGGCCTGGGCACCCTGCTCTGGGTGGCCCTGCTGGAGCCGGGGCTGGGCTAGAGGGACCCAGAGGGCCCTGCCAGCCTCAGACATTTTAGGATTTAGGATTTAGGAAAAGCATCTGAGAGTCCGAGCTGTTCAGAAGTTCTGACACCGGCATGAACCGAATCATCAACTGAATGATTCATGGCATCACTAAGATATGGTGAGAGAAGTTGGTCAAGTGCAGGTGGCATGTGGTTGTGGTGGGATAGAAAGGCACTATCTGTACTGATGGAAGTGGATCTATGGTGCCCAGGACTGACAGTGTGATGTGGAACAACAATACAACAGCAGCAAATTTACTTCCAATCAAGCTTATTTAGAAGAACAGAATATGCAAAGGGTATGGATAACACCGTTTTGGAGGGAAATACTTTCGCTCATCGTTTTTAATAGCAGTTCAAAGTAAAAACCAAAAAAAAGGAAACATGCTAGCCTGAATCTTAGAACAGAAGACCTTTGAAAAGATGATCAACTACTAACATTCTTCTGTTCACAGATACACATAGAAAGGAAAAGGTTTACAGATGGATAGAGACCTAGCTGTGAATGTTGAAATTTTAGTTTAATTTCAGTTTTTCAAAGGCAGATTTTTGGGTGTACAACTCACATTTCAGATTAATGCAAATGGAGAAGCTAAATACCACAAGCAATTCTGAGAATTTCTGACAAAATGAACAACGTAGTTTCTTATTGAGTATCAGTCAAATAACAGCAAAGAATTCCACAAACTACAAGTGATTTGCATGTGCTGAAGAGCTGGCTGCATATATGTATTATTTAGCAATGTATGCAGATTGACTCAGACTAGATTTTGACATAGAATCTTAGGAGAAAATAGTGTTTCTCTCACTGATCAAGTTGAACATCTGAGCTGACTGTTAGATCACAGTAACAATTTACCAGCTATTATGCAATTTTACCCAGGGAGTAATCCCTACCTTCCGAGTGAAATTTCTGCTGAGGCTTCTGCGTGGCAGGCTGGAGGTGGATCTTGACAAGGACAAGCTGTTGTTCAAGCACATGTGCTACGAAATGGAACGGCTCCATAATGGTGGTGATGTCACTTTCCATGATGTGCTGAGGTACTGTGAGATTTTCTCTAAATTTGCAGAACACACAGTGTTTTGTATTTCTCTCTAGGCTAAAAGATATTAATTAGGCCTGGGAAAAGGCAAGATCTGTAGCCACAGAGGTACTGCCATTTAAAATGTACTACAAAAATTTGATTTCCCTTTTTTTCCCTACTAGAATATTTATGATGGAACTCACAAGTCTTAGGCAATCAGCTCTAAATAATTTTAACATTTTGGTTTGGGACAAATTGTCTTAACCAGAAGTCCTGTGTTGTCCTTGAATCCCAAGCAAAGCAAAATTATCCTTACACAAGTAGGAACCAGACATAGTATCTGACTAGAAATAAAGTAGAAATGAGAACTTTACAGAATCACAGAATTATCTAAGCCTAAACATTTACCAAAAAAATACCACCAAAACTACAAATGTCCTAGTTGCTTACAATTCAGCAAATCACCTGTATTGGATACTTAAATGTAGCTGACAGGGTCTTCATTTGTTTTGAGCACAAGTCTCTTCTAGAATCATCCCAGTGTTTTTAGCTTCAGATTTGAATTTATTGTGCAAGCCAAAACTATGCATTGTTTCATTATGATATTAAGTATGAGTTTTGATTTTCTAAGTTATACTGGATGGGCATCAGCATTTAAAAAATGCAATATCTATGTTTCTTCCAGCATGCTTTCATATAGGTCTGTTGATATCAGAAAAAGTCTTCAACTGGAAGAGCTGCTTGCTAGGGAACAACTGGAATATACCATAGAAGAGGAGGTGGCCAAACAGACCATACGCATGTGGCTGAAGAAATGCTTAAAGCGAATCAGAGCAGTAAGTCAAGTTAAAACAGGATCTAAATTGTTGCAATAAATTGTACTGTTCAGCAAAGCTAGAATTTGCTGTCACAATGCTTAATTTACTCTGGAGCCATGATAATATTTATGTGGAAAAAGAATGTAGTGGTTGCTAATTCAGCAAAAAAATATGGCTACAGCTCTATTCAAAGAATTACAAAAATAAGCATCTTTTGAAAGCAAAAGCTGTCTTCCTGCCAAAAATTTATCTGTCTTTTCAATAGAGCAGGAAGATGTATGTGCAAAGACCAAAGTCAAAGGAATAAAGAAAAAACAATGTAATTTGATGAAGCCTCCTGGGCCTAATCCTTCATCTAAATATAACTTTATTATTTCCTTGCGTCTGCTGGCACCAGATACCATGAATAGCCACCAGTAGCTGACTCTTCAAATGGAATCTGTGTCAAGATACATAATTTGAATGGGTCATGACAGTAACTGTGTGCAAATGAACACTATGTACATGCAGATCAGCCCTACAAATGGCACACAGTAGCTGCGTCTATGCTAGTAGATTCAGTAGGGCCAGACTGTGGTCTTAGGACTGGCAAGGGATGACCCATACTGGTTGTATCCTCTCCCAGACCGCTGCTATGGGAGCACCACTGCCCCATGCACCCTTCAGGATGAGCAAGGCATAGACTGCTACCAGTCGGTAGTGGAGTTGAAGCTGTCTTGTGTGGGAGAGGAGGGATCATCTGGATCACGCAAGTCTTGGCCTGCCACTCGGCTTCAGCACTGCAGGAAGTCCCAGGCTGTTTAATTCACTTGCACAGACCTAGCCTGTGCTTCTGTGTGCAGTTTATGCAGTGCTCCTGATTGTCAGAAACATTTCTGCCTTTGCTCAGCATAGCTTCAATATTTGCTGATCAAGCTTGTTCTTGGATGAAATGTATATTAAATATTTTCCGGAAAATTGAATTGGCCTGTGCAGTTATTCTCCTCTTTTCTTTATCTGAAAAAAAAAAAAAAAAAAAATCCTTTTTATATAAAAAGTTTTAACTTGGCTGTCTTGATGAGTGATTTTTCATTTGCTGTAAGGCAACCTGAGTCCAGGTTTTGACACATATATTTTCTGTTTTTATAAAAGATTTCTTCTTGTAAGCTTGTGTATGTAGGTTCTCTAGAGATCTGTGATCATGCGATCTGGTCTTTTCTGTTTTCAAATTTATAAAAACAATAACTGGATGATATGAATGTAATGTACATTCAAGCTGGAACATGAGTGTTCAAGGCATATTTAGATTAATAGTTTCGTTTTGGTTCCATCTCTGTAATTGTAATGACAGTAAATTTAATCTCAGCTCTCAATTCTGGGTTTGCTCAACTCAGTCGTTCATTTCATTATGATATTGAATTACACTGTGTTAAATATGCTGTTCGTTTCACTCTCATAATATGGTTCAGATCATTTCACATTATATGAACCTTTTATAAACTGAATATCATTATAGAAGTTAAGATACATTTTCAAATTCTCTTGTCAGTCTCTAAAAGGGAAGCCTGTGAAAACTACCCAGGAAAATGAAACCCTTCCTAAGGGCTGTGTAGTTTAATTTAAAAGCAAATTAGATTGTCTGATCACAATGGTAGTGGTTTTGTTTTTCTATTTGTACTGTAAATCTACACTCAGTCCCAAGGTTTCCACTGCTGTTTTATTCATTCTTATTGGAAGCCTGCTCCACAGTCCATGAAAACAATCTGAATTTTTTCATTGTCTTCATGTAAATCGTAGTGAACCTCTACCAGTTTCCTTGTTTCTTCTTCTTTGGGAGAAATGTTAATACTTTAATTCAAAACCTTGTATATTTTTAAATTCTGGGTTATTATGAACATCTTGTTTTCCACTTAATGTATTTTATAAGTTTCATCCTTCAGTTACTATGTAAAGGCCGGACATAGGCTGGAAGTCACTTTATTTAAACAGCGGCCATCTGATCCATGCACCTGGAATCCACATCTGTCACTCACTGTTTGGTTAAATATTTAAAAGTTAAAAAAAAAAATCAAACACTGAGATACACCAATAAGAACATGATTTTTGTCATGTATTGTACCTTGATAGAAACAACAGCAGTCGTGCAGCATTATCCATAGTCTACGAGAGAGTCAACAGCAGGAGTTGAGCCGATTTCTGAATCCTCCCAGCATTGAGACAACACAGCCAAGTGAAGATATGAATGCTATTAATCAAGATAACAGTGCACAGCCAGAGGTATGTAAACCAGGAGGCTATNGTGTCTTAAAGTACAGTCACAGGATGATCCTGGATGCCAGAGCTATTAAAAAAAAAAAAAAAACCACTCATTTCTTATTTGTTCTTTTTTAAACATCGTTTTCACTGGAAAATTTGAAGGCAATATTTTATTTTGCTTTGTTCTTTGCCTTTAGGTGTAAAGCCAAGATGGCCTAAGGCAGGAATTCCCCCTCTCAGTTAGCTGTCTTGCTAGCACTGTAAAGGGCTCACTCAGCTATACAGTGCCTGCAGCACCAGCTTTCAGCTGTAGTAGGAACTGTGTACAGGCTCAGGGACTTGAAGTTTTCCTGTTTAAGCATTCTCTGTTTTTTTCACTGGGAGTGATAGTATGGAGCATACTGGGTCCTGTGAGTAGGAGTCCTGGGCTCTTCCACGGTAGGAAATGAAGAGGGTACTACATAAGGACTCCACTACGAAAAGCTGAAAACAATATTACATGCTTCACTGTGACTGTGGAGTGGAATTTAGCCCAAACGGTCCTTTATTTTTTTCCTATTTTTTGTAGACTGTTGGGACAGTAAAGAATAAAAGTCACGCTGCCGTAACAAATGCTGCCTTAACTTTTGTTTGTATTCATGTACAGAGCTTGGAAATGGAATAGAAATGTTAGATAACCCACTTGCAGTGGGGAACATTAACTGAGATTCTCTTTTCTCCATTCAGACAAGTAGCCAGCAGCAGCTCCTTAGCCCAACACTTTCTGACAGAGGCGGCTATCGACAAGACGCTGCAGATGCTGGGAAACCTCAGCGGAAATTTGGACAGTGGCGTTTGCCATCAGGCAAGTGGAAAATGTGTAATGGTAGTGTCCCTACATGACAAATCCTTGCTGTACAATAACAAGACCATTACAAAGTGTATGAAGTGTTATACAAAATACAAAACCTTGGAGCAAACCAAGGGAGAAGCTTCATAATTCACAGTTCTACCTCCTGTCTGCAGCTTGCATCCACATCAGAGTTTTTCTACCCTCTTGTGCTGAAATTTAGTAATCTCTCCTCTTCCTACCATTTCAGAAAGTTTGGAAAATGTGTCCAAGTATGGTCATTTGCAGTTTTGTTTTTTTTTATTATTATTATTATTTTTATTTTTCATTCATTGACTTGTGATCTTTGGACTGGAGGCTGTACTGTCCCATATGTTTGCCATATGTTTGGGAACAGAGAGGAGGAGTTAGAGGGAGAATGCTAAGGACGGATCATTGGGCTGCAGCCAGCTGGGTACATTTTCCAAGTGAGAATGAGGAGTTCAGGGTTCCCTTTCTTAGCACTGATCTTGACCACATGAATCTTGAATGTTCCTTGCTGGGCAGCCGCAGAAAAGGAGAGGTAATGCCGTGCATGTTACAGACCAGTGTGTGGTAAGTGCTCTGTCTCCAGTCCAACAAACATTGCAAATAACATCATTGAGATCAATTGTGTTTTTCATATGCCTACGTTTTAACGCTTTCCAAAAGCCATGTCAGCACCTTTGCAATACCCCTAGGCCATTGTCAAATATCACTTTCTGAGTATAGAAATGCTGTTTTCCCTACATTTTTCTGGCTCTTACCACTTTCATGGTAGCATGTCAGCTCATGTAGGTGCTACAAAACCATTAGTTTACTATTAGACAAATAAGAGACCTATAGCATCAGCTGTCCCAGCAGAAGGAAATCAGGCACTGCTCAGCTAAAGTGCTCTGCCAGCAGGTGAGTGGGAGCAAGATGAGCAGCTGGAGCTGAAAGGAACATCAGCATAGGGCCTTATTGTTTCTGCATGAAACCAGTGTAAAGCTCCCACACTCCACCCAGTTCTGTATACCCGAGTTCTAAGCAAAAGTGTTCAAGAAGCAAATCTACTCTAACACAGAACTTGCTGTTTAATCTTATAGCCCCCAAGCCAATAAGCCATTCCGTGTCTTCAGTCAACCTCCGCTTTGGTGGACGTTCAACAATGAAATCTGTCGTATGCAAAATGAATCCCATGTCTGATGCTGCTTCCTGTGGATCAGAAGTCAAGAAATGGTGGACAAGACAATTAACTGTGGAGAGTGATGAAAGTGGAGAGGACCTTCTTGATATCTGAGAGAGATTGAAGTCATATTGCAACAACACCCACTTCAAATACAATCTAATTTTCTGTTTAGAAATGAACATGCAGTAAGTGATGTATGATTTATTTAAAATCAATGTCATAAATCTTTTCAAGTGCTTCTCCTACTGCCATATGAAACATGGCACATACTTGTATGTTAAAGTTCACCGCTGTAAGTATTAAGCATACTTTAGGAATCCTGTATACAATAGCAGTACTAGTAAAGTGAGGGAGACTGTATGGCCTTTAGCAGAGACAGAACTTCATGTTCTGTAGGTACATAATGAAAATGCATTTTGATATACACATCTCTGTTTTTCTTCAGCCTCTACTGTACTTTAAAATGGCAACACTTTACAATACAGGGGTAATGTATTTCTTCTTTTTGTGTTTTCCTTCAGTTTTTATTTACTGAGATGTCTTTAGAAAAGATTTTGTTATTCACAAATGACCTGCAGAGGTCAGCACTGACTTCATGTTCAAGGGAAGTATTTTTACAAAATCAGATTCTGAATTACAAATCTAAGCTTTTTCTGGACCTTTTTTTAAAATATGCAAGATACAGGATAACTCACTTTAAAATCAGAAGGTGAAGGATTGGCTTTTAAAATGTAAATATCTTTGGGTTTTGGTTAATTATGCAAAGAGATGGATTTTCATACAGAAAAAAAAAAAAAAAAAGAAAAAAAAAGACATGAAAACTGTGCATTTCAGCATCCAGCAAAAGACTTCCATGTGAAAAACATGGTTTATGCTTAATTTTCAGATTATACTGGTTACATATATGTTTGGTGTCATTATTCTCCTGTTTACTGTGTCCCATTCCCTTGTGTAGTCGTAAGATAACTTTGTTCTCGTCTGTGCAAAAATAATCAGCATGTTGGGGGTTCTCATTAAGGAGTAGTATTGTATGGCTTTTAAAATACAGTTCAGTTTTGCCTGTATAGGTAGAAGTGAATTTTATTTACCCAGGATACTACTCATGCTACAGCCCTACAATGCTAAAGCATGACCCAATACTGTGGTTAAGTATCTTTCTCCCTTTCATCCCAATATATCACATTCTTACATGTTAGCATTCTCTTATTTTGTGGAGCACCAATAGTGCTAAATTATTGCTGGTGAAAAAGCAGCTGTAGCAGCTATCCCTTTCATAAGTATTTCTGGAGAAAGGCCAATGCTGTACAGATACAGAGGTGGAGAAGAGAAGTAACACTGTGCAGCAAAGCAATGCTGCGAACAGTTTGTTTCAGAATTTGGGCTGTCTGAAAAATGTGGGCTAAAAAATTGCCCTTCCCTCAGGGAAGAACTGGGAGGTTGTGGATTTTATAGCTAGGCCACTGGCTGGGATTTTTAGCATTGCTGGGACCTTTCTGTTACCATTGTTTCCTATGGAAATGATAGGTTGCTCTAACATGGCCTGACGTGAGATCTTGTAAAAGGCTCACAGCTAATGTTTATCAGCACGTCAAATATATATCCTTTAAACAGTTGACAAAAGCCAGTGCTTTGTGATGTTTTCTGGCCAAAACATTAATGTAGGGTGGTCAGAATACAGAATTGTTTTCACAGATGCCTTCACCATAGTTGCAAAATTAGTTTTGGCCATTGAATACAGTTTTCTTGGCATCTGTCAATGTTTTGTTCTCTGTGTATTGTTGAACATTGTTTAGATTTTTTTCAAAAAATGTCATATTGAGCGCATCTGTATTTTGTGGTTTCTTTATTTGCTTTGGAGTATAGTTAAGTTTAAATCTAGTCAACTCTAACTATAATCTATGTAACAGAACCTCTGCATTCTCTTGTTTACTGGCTAGATTATGAACCACCAACAAAACCTCGTATGCAAATCCATTATTTTGTGTTCTGTTCTGTGCTTGTTTAAGTTCAGTTTTTGTATATAAGACAACAAGATAAATATTGGATTTATAAAACATAGGATCTTTGAAACTTCAATAATATATTGAACTGCAGATCTTTATGAATCATTCTTGCTGCAAATCTTCTTTTTAAAAAATCTGGCAGACATTTTTTCCTTGCCTTACAGTACTCTGTTAATAAAAGTGAGTTGCTTTAAGCAATATTCCTCCCTCTGGCTTTAATTCTAACTTCATTTTCTCTATCTAGCTCATTTGTGATAATGCTGCGTAGTGGCTAGGTGTGTGGTTTGGAGAGGATTTTTAAAGCAGTTCTGTCAAACTCCTCTAATGGGAGGGGCTTTGGGTGTTTGGAGAGAAGTCCGGTGACTGACCTCAACAGTACTGCCACAAGGGTTCTCATTCAGAGAATGGGACTAAATAAGATAAGTCATCATTTGTTTCTCTTTAACTCTCTTTCTTTGGGTTAGCTCCCAGACGCGAACATCCTTGTGTATGGGTGTGTGACAGGTAGGTTGTGGCAGAGAGGCTGTAATGGTTTTGTAGGCTGCCTTCCAATATCCTACAAAACACCGGAGATCCCTGGGCCATTAATTTAATCTGCAAGATGGTTCTAAGAAAGAAGTGCTCACCTGCTGACTCCCTCATTTTGCTTTTGCAGAAATATAGAAAGTGAAATGCAGTTACGTAAATATGAAAACAGTGTACACTAGAGCACCCAGGGGACTAGATTAAGGTGAAAACTTTCTTAGTATGGCACCCTTGGCATGACTGGAGAAAATGATAACCTCCTACTCCGCAGAAGAGCAACCACTGCACATTTGCACATGAAGGTGAAGCAGCAGAGTTCAAAACAGCATGCACAAACAAGAGAAAGAGACAAGGAGAGAATCAGGAAATCAGTCAGTCCAGACAGCCATGGAGAAATGTTCGAATGAGAACAGATCCTAGACAAAGGCAAACAAAAAATTGCCAGGGGAATATCACTACCTACAGTGCTCTTGGCTCATCGAATTAAATCCAGCACCATCCTATAAAGATAAAAAGAATAAAGTGTTTAGATCCCTTTTTATCCCCAAAGAGAGCTCTGTTCCATGGGGAGCTGTAAAACTCTTGGTTGGGCAAAACATGTAGTGCATGCTGTCAGTCCTGAAATAAAAATGGGCTTATGGGAAGTCTGAGAACACAGCAGAGATGTATCTCACTAGCAAAGACAGGTCCTTTTTCAGACAATCACATTTATACTGAAGAAATTAGTAATCTGAAACCATTTGCTACTGGATGATATCCAACTGAATTAAGAGCTAAAAACATAAAGTGCACTTTATCTGTCAAGCTGAAACACCATCCTTTTAACTAATGAGGACCGATCAGGCTTAACTACCTTCTAAATAACGTTATGTTCAGTGTTGTCTACATTCAAAGACCAGCATTACAGCTTCTGAGAAACCAGATATTTGAATGCCAAAAGCAAGTGACTCTGTGGGAATAATCTTTTTTGTTCTCTTCTTTTATCCACAACATGCCCGCAGCTCTTGTTATTGTGCAGGTAAGGATGTCCGTGGATATCCAAAGCAGGAGAAGTGCTTGAACCGTTGTAACAGTACATTTGGAGCCGCAGCAAGTAAAATCTGTGCTAAGCCTCCCATCTAGAATGCCTGCTTTTCTCCTCCCACAGCATTTCCACAAGTGAAAACAAACTGGTCTGAACTGTCAGTCAAAGTTACCAATATGATTAGCTCAGTCTCAATGACTTCAGTTTTAGGAGGCTTAATTCGTCCCTTCTGCTGAAGGCAGTTTAGTTGCAGTTTAGTCACACCGCAGTTGAACTTGCTGCAACACATAGGGTGATGCCGGGAAGTTGGCTGCCCTGGTTTGTCGAATTGCTCTGCAGCACAAAGGGAGCCTCACTAGAATTCAATTAACCTTCCTCTTCCTCCCAAGGGCACTAGTGTCAGAGCCCATTAGCAGCTGTTGCCCATTGTTTCAATGAAGAACCTCTAACCACCGTGTTATTAACCCATCAGCGAGCTAAGTGTGCAGGCATGGCATTTTAGCCCCCTTCCACAGGTTCCTGTCTAGATAAGTATTTCTCTGCCATTACTGGTTTCATACATTTACCTGACTTGCATATCTGTACTGGGGAATTTGGGCAAACTACTTGGGCACCTACAGAATTTTGTTACATAAAAGGATAGCTTACGGGAAGGGCAAGATATGCCCAAGAATATGTAGGGGAAAAAATAAAATAATAAAAAAAAAAAAGATCCATCAGCCTGAAGAGCTGTTGACATTAGCCTTTTCTTCTTCCGAATTCGAGCAGCAGCCACAAGTGGCACAAGCCTCCAGTGTCTCAGTAGGCATTGCTTTGTTTCAGGAAATATTTTGCTGTGATTGGAAACAATCTGGTTTATGCCAGATGGGTACTCATGAGCCCTGGATGAAGACTCAAGCAGCGCAGCTCTAATGGGGTCATCCACATGGCGTGTGTATTTCACTGAGATGGAATTGTCTGTGTGCCTTAGACGTACATTCATCCTCAAAGGTGAGGGAAGTGGGTTTGTCCTTGAGTCTGTTGGCAGAGAAGCTGGATGGTGCATCCTCTCCCAAGCCCTGTATTTTGGTCTTATTTTAGGTTTTGCTCCACAGTTGCATGTAAAGCAGACAGTGCCTTGACATGTTCTGTATTCTCAGTACGTGCTCCCAAGAAAAGGGAGATTCAACACAGTGATGATTTCATTATAGTGTTGTATCTTTTGCCAGCTTATAAGTGTAATCGGTCTTGTTTTCTTTTTTATCTCAGCACCCATTCCAGAGCTACATGTTTTACAGGTCAGGCACTTTCACCTCTCACAGTTTCTAAATTCATACTGCCTTTGGAGTCTGTTTACTGCACATGTAAACAGGAGAAAAGAAAACAGTTTTTCATTTCAGCAACTATCTGAAAAAAATGTTTCTTCATAAATTCCAGCTTTTCAGTTGATCTGACCAAGCCAAGAATACAAGAAAATGTTTATTTTTAGAATGTCTTTACCATTTGCTTAATGTGTTCATTTCTAAAATGCACCTCAGTTTTCGCATTTTGATTTTCATTTTTAGCTGAAAATGTCACCAGAATCTATTTACTGTTTCTGACTTAAAACTCAGTATTTTGGTCAACCAAAACCTGCATTTCCACATGAATAGTTATCATGCACAAAAACTCACCCAGATATTTCTACTTGGAAAAAGTTCATTTTCCTCTAAATTTTTGTATTTGGCATAGGCATGATGTCATACAGAAAAAAGACAGAGGAAAAAGAGGATCATTACCTTTGTTCCTTTGTTATCAGTATACTGCTCAAAAAAAAAAAAAAAAAAAAAAAAAAAAAAAAGAGAACATTTTGCTGATTTTACTGTATTTGCTGGAAGAGATTTTAGCCAAATGCTGGCCCACAGAGAGTAAGCAGATGCAGGCCCAGCCGGCCACTCCACTGGAAGGGAACCTTCCAGCACTGTGGTGCCTGGGCAGCCACAAGCAGTCAATGGGCACAGCGAGGCTCACCTGAGCTGTTCTGCCAGCACTTTCAGATCTGTGATACTATGTCTGCATTTAATTGACTCTCGTGCTGTGGATGCTCCTGAGGGCATGATCTGGGGAATGGTTTTAGCTGCTGTAAGGAGCTCTCAAACATGGCTGCTCATAAGCAGCTCCAGGTCTTCTCTCGCCTGAAAGGACAATGCCTGAACTCTGCTAGTTTAATGCTTCACCCACTTGTTTTTTTCCCTGAGCTCTGTCAAATGCTCCAGGTTTAAAAATCCAAGTATTAAAACCTTCATCTTAATTGGATCAGCAACAGCAAGAGCATTTCTCTGACCTTGGCCTACAAATGTATTCCAGCTTCATATGCATACATATATAAATTCGATATCTATCTGCAAGGGCTTATCTACAGGAGGAAGTTGCACCAGCTTAAACTTAACCTGTTGTTGCAAATTGATTTCTCTAAATCAGTTTGAATACCCGTGGAAAAGCTTATTTCAGTTTAAAGATTTTTTTCTATTGATCTGTGTTAAAACCCAAATAACCTTGGTTTTGTTCTAATGGCAAGAGTCCTCCCACAGGTGTACGTATCAGCTATCTTAACTGATTTTAAAAGCTGTACCTTCACTTACATGGTTGCAACTCCTTTGTACAGAGGAGGTCTTTCTTTGGCTCTCTGGCTAAGCTCAGCCCCAGCTCTGTTAGGCCAACTTGCCAAGTTGACCCCAGCCAACTTGCCCTAAGACACTGCCAAGCACTTTGGGTAATTCCCTCCAGGAACACCCGCCACAAGACATTTTGGATGAGACTGTGCTTGATGCTGCTCCCTCCACCTTGCCCAGCCCTCAGGTAGCATGTGAGCAGTTTTATACCCCTAGAAGCCCCCTGCTGTGCCTCAAAGCATGGAGCACATCTCTCAGCTTTACTCTGCGGTCAGTGCGATGCATCCCTTGCCTTACTGTCCAGACCATTGAACAGAGCAAAGCACAAAAAGGATATATGTTGGCTGTTTGCTAGGGCCATGAAGGCACCAAGTAGGGCCCAGGGGACACTCAGGAGCCAGCATTAGATCCTCTCATTTCGCTGTTCAGATACAGTTTGTAAAACTGCTGCTGGCTTGGCCTTGGATAGCTTTTGTAAGATCTTTCTTCTTTGAAGTTAATCAGTGTTTTTCAGCACGAAAATATCTTAATACAATCCACACAACTGGAGCTGGACAGTCAGCAATGCCAAAGACAGGCCATTTCAGCAATTTCCTAACACTTTCCTAACACTAGAGGGCTAGCGTTGCTTTACGCTGCCTGTCTGCACACATACGTACACACAAGATTAGTAGTTGTTCATCTTTGTGGCACAATCTTTTTCTGTTTGTTTTGCAGAGCATTTAGGTGCCATAGTGCCAAGCAATTTTCAGCATGATTGTATGACAACGGACTTTTCATTAACCTTGTAGTACTTACCAAAAAGCTGCTTTATTTTGTTTTGGGGACACATGACTTTTAGGGAAACTAATGACATTTACATTATCTCTTGAATATAATGTGCACAGACATTATCACAGAAGATTGCGTTACTGATAACATTTCATTTTCTCTGTCTCCAATGACTGAAATATTTGCTTGTCAGCTGGAGTACAGCTTATATTAGTATTTCAACTCACAGAAAAATTCAGAAGTGACACCATTTTCAAAATCTAGCACCTCAAGCTGAAGAAAAAAGTAGCTGAGGATGTCAGAAATCTTATGCCACAAGACAAATGTACATTTTATGCACAATAATCTGAACCATTACACCTGCTTTCTATGATGCCTGCTTTCAGTGTCTGATTTTTTTTTATTTTTTTTTTTGCTTAACTGTGAGTATATATTGACTTACAAGCTATGATTAGATGAGAAATAGCATTACAGATGACTTTGATGACTGGTAGTTAATGATTTGGGGAAATATTTGTAAGTGCTGCTTTCTTTCTGTGCTTTAACATGAAAAGCAGAGAGTATTCGGGCTGATTTTTTTTTTTTTTTTTTTTTTTTGCTTAACTGTGAGTATATATTGACTTACAAGCTATGATTAGATGAGAAATAGCATTACAGATGACTTTGATGACTGGTAGTTAATGATTTGGGGAAATATTTGTAAGTGCTGCTTTCTTTCTGTGCTTTAACATGAAAAGCAGAGAGTATTCGGGCTGATTTTTTCGTAATGATTTTTACAGCAAGAGGGAGAGTGAAGAAAAAGCATAGGATAGTATGCAACGTCCATTGAAACCAGTGTGAAGTTTCTCTGGCTGCACTGAGATTGTGGTGCCCCTCCTTAATGGGCCCTTTAAGCAAATGTTTTTTATTTCACATTTTCTGACTGGCTACACGCACGCTTACATGCGTATCATACTCAGCTGTGTGCAGTGATTTGTTCAGCTGTGGTTTGTCACAGTCACATGCCCACTTCCTTGCTTGATGTTACTGGTGATGCTATTTAGGGCTTCCACCTCAAGTATTCATCTAACACGAACCACAGGATTTTATGCTATATTTAAATACTTGCCAGGTAAGCTGTCTCACAAAGGGATTAGCTGACTTGAACTGCACATGAATTAGTCAAAAAACTTCCCTGCACATCCACATCTGAAATTTGCTGCAAGTCCACTGTGAAGTGATGTCCAGGAGCTGACACACAGCCGTGTAGCATACTGCTGCCTTGAAGCGAGGGCATGGTTGCCATTTGCTGTTGTGACTGCCTAATGCAATTAGCATTTTGGTTAAACATCTCCTGCAGTGCTCAGTTTCTGTATGCTAAGAGAGATATAACAGAGAGAGATTTTCCTGTTCTGTGTGCAATGGGATAATGTCATTTGGAGCACAGATCAGACTAAACCATTCAATTGTTCTTTTGTTCCACCTTCCCCCAACATTTAGCTGGAAAGGAGGGGAAAGTAAATACTGGCAATTTCTGTCATCATCCTCTTAACAGATACAAGTAGGCTGCTGCAAACTTCAAGTCATGTAGTCAGTAGGGGATCAGGGCAGCAAGGGCACGTAAGGCGAAAAACCTGCAGCTGAGGGGAATCTGGACCTGTTTTCCTGGGCATCACTCCTTGGTAGAGCCCTGCTATGGCTGAGTCCTTCTAAAGCTGTGCAATGGCCAGCACAGGAGGCAGAATATGAGGCACAAAAATAAATGTTTTAGGAAACCTGTAGAGAGTTTCCCTGCAGACACATGTTTTCTTTTCATCTAAAGCAGTGAATAGGCAAGGCCTTGTAGGAGTTTGATGTCCCACCATCACTGCTGGCTGCTGGCTGGCTGGCACAGTGTAGCACTGTGATACGCCAGGGGTGTCACAGCAGTGCTACATGCAGCCATGAGGTGGGGGCCAGCAGAGTCTCCAGGCAGGCAGTAGGGATTGTCTGTGGATTTGGGGCCATACTGGAGCCACTGACACTCTCAGTAGGAAGAAGGGGTTCACCACATCAGCTGACCCATGAGCGGCCATCTCAGGTGTGTCTCTACCAGATTCTGTTCAAAATGATATTGAGCAGCCCAGGAAGACAGATTGTACCACTGTTTGGCACAGTGCTGTCCCCAAAGCTGAGGTGCAGAAATAGGAGGAAAACATGTTCCTCAAGTAGAAGCAAAGCAACTTTCAAAGCTGTATGATCTTTTTGCCAGCTCAGAGCTTTAATTGGCACAAAAATAATTTTTACTAACACCTGCAACTAAGTGTGTAGTACACTGTAAAATTAATAGTCAGAAGGAGAGGGAATTCCTTAGAGTTCACATGAAAAAAAACTTTCCTCTTGCAACTAATGGTGTGGCATGGTATGTGAGACTGCTTCAAAGCCAAAGGCATTAATGAAACCAAGAGCCAGAGCCACAACACCCTGCTTTATGTCAGGTGGGAGGCTCTTCAGTAGAAGTGCTTTCCTTCGAAAGAAGAAACCTGGCTAGAGCAATAGAAGCTTGTCATCACGAAGGGTTAGCCAGGCAAGAAATGATACACAAGTGATATGGAAAAGAAGTCTGTGATGTGTTGAGATAGTGTAAAAAAGAGTGAGGATGGTTTCTGGTGAGGTATTTTCTGTTGAGCAGTGGGTGGAAGGAGTTGTTAAAAGCATAAGCAGCAGAAAGAAACTTCATTAACTTGGCAGCCTCCCAACCTAAGGTGCTTACCGCTTCCACTTGTAGATGTCATGTATGCTTCCTGCTGTGGTTTTACCTAATTAATGCTGACAGCATGGCTGGGAAGGATCCTCCAAATCCTTCACTTTTCCATGATCTGCCTTTGTGCAAATGTTCACAAGTGACATGTTGAGGGAGATGACTGTTCCTCTCTACTTCACTCTCATGAGTCCCCACCCACAGTACTGCACTCAGCTCTGGGGCCCCCAGCACAAGAAAGACATGGAGCTGTTGGAGCGGGTCCACAGTAGGCCATGAGAATGCTCAGAGGGCTGGAGCACCTCTCCTATGAAGAAAGGCTGAGGAAGGTGAGGTTATTCACCCTGGAGAAGGAAGGGCTCTGTGAAGACCTCATTGCAGCCTTTCAGTAGCTGAAGAGAGCCTTGAGGAAAGCTGGAGAGGGGCTCTTTATCAAGGACTACAGTGATAGGACAAGGAGTAACGCCTTTAAACTAAAAGATTTTAGCTTTGGGTTAGATACAATGAAGAAACTCTTCACTATGAGAGTGATGTGGCACTAGCACAGGCTGCCCAGAGAAGCTGTGGATGCCCTATCCCTGGAGGAGTTCAAGGCCAGGTTGGATGGGGCCTGAGCAGCCTGATCTAGTGTGTGAGGATCCCGCCCATGGCTGGGGATTGGGACTGGATGGTCTTTAAGGTCCTTTCCAACACAAGCCGTTATAGGATTCTATGTTTCTATTACACTGAGCATTTTCTCACAGGTAAATCACACATCATACAATCATAGAATCATATCATAGAATCATGGAATGGCTTGGGTTGGAAGGGGCCTCAGGGATCATCTAGTTCCAATCCCCCTGCCGTGGACAGGGCTGCCAGCCACTAGCTCACTAGATCAAACTGCCCAGGAACACATCCAGCCTGGCCTTGAACA
>VXAV01011240.1:84769-111731 GCA_013399715.1 Alectura lathami | reverse complement strand
GCTGGCCACCCCTCTCTTGATGCAGCCCAGGATGCCATTGGCCTTCCTGGCTGCAAGAGCGCACTGCTGGCTCATGGCCAGCTTTTCATCTGTCAGAACACCCAAGGCCTTCTCTGCAGGGCTGCTCTCAAGGAGTTCTTCTCCCAGTCTGTACACACACCTGGGATTGCCCCGACCCAAGTGCAACACCTTGCACTTGGCCTTGTTGAACCTCATGAGTTTCTCGTGGGCCCACTTTTCCAGCCTGTCCAGGTCCCTCTGGATGGCATCCCTTCCTTCAGGGGTATCAACTGCACCACTCAGCTTGGTGTCATCAGCAAACTTGCTGAGGGTGCACTCAATCCCACAGTCTAAGTCGTTGATAAAGATGTTGAAGAGCACTGGTCCCAAGACGGACCCCTGGGGGACACCGCTCGTGACCGGCCTCCACCTGGACATGGAGCCATTGACTACAACCCTTTGGCTGTGACCATCCAGCCAGTTCTTTATATATCTGAATGCTCTGCTCTTCACCTGCTTCACAACCCTCAGGGCTGCTTCACTTTTGTGACCAACAAGCATTCAGCAGAGTAACTCCCCTGGCGTGGCTAAGACACCTCATCATCAACCTAGCTTTTCACCAAAGCGATCCCTGTGGCAATTTGAATGCAATGGGCTTGTTGTTTCAGCTGATCCGTAGGGTCTCAACAGGTCTCAACAGCTGTGTCTTCCTTGAAGCTAACAGGTTTCTTGGTTTTTGCACTTGGATCAATTAGATATTCCCAAAAATACAGTCAGTAAGGAATGGATCAATCAGTGTTTGTATGGAGTCCTGTAACACAGGACTCTATGGCTTCTAACTCTCTAATACTTAAGCAAGAGTTTGCAAATTTACTGCAGCATCAGCCACCTGATGCGATCAAGTTCACAAATTCTGCATAACACAAAATACAAGAGCTGTGTTGTCCCAGATCTGCACAGTGTGTCCAAGTTGAGAGAAAAAGTCAACATAAAAAGACACACCTCAGAAACATGCAGCCGTGAGGAATCCCTGATGCAGAACCATAAGGGAAAGCTCAGCACAGCAGTGCTTTTTCTGGGTTGGCCACAGGCCGTTTAGGGAAAATGAAGCTTATCCATGGCTCCAGAGTACAAATATCAGTAAATTGTTTGGGATATTTTCATTTTTCTCTACTTTTTTGGATCCTTCTTTCTCTTGGGGACCAGGGCAGGGTCATAGCCCAAGGGCACCCAGCCAGAAGCCTGATCCCATTCAGATCGGACCTGACCAACACCCTGGGCAAGTAACTGGTGCTTGAGTGACTACATAGACCCCTAACACCTCAGTGGTTATTGAGGATTTTTGCATGAGAACATAGCAAGGGTGTTAGCAGGTCCGAGCACAAAGGGAAAAATAATGGAACAGAAAAAAACACTTGATGTATTGAAATTGGATTTATCAAATTCCTTCTAGAAAGCAATATGTTAGACTTAAGGGAGGATGCAGTCATTCAGTCATTTGAAACATTCATAAAGAAGGATGCTCAGTAAACTGAGTTTCAGTAAACCACAGGGAAGTGTGTACAGGCTCTACTTCTTATTCCTGAAACGTGTGCAAAAATACAGCTTTCCAGCAGCAGAAGTTACCAAGAGGGCTCCTGGAAATGCTCATGCTTCTTATTTCTTTTTATTTTTTTCCTTTTAACTACCACTTCACCCACAAGAACACCACGGCAGACCAGAGCACCTGTGCAGGGGCAAATCTGAGGGAGGCAATGCCAGCGGCTGCAAGCTCACAGCAGATGAGCGGCAGGTCCCCCTGTCATGGGAGGGTACAATGCAGGAGGTCTGCCCCTGGGATTGCCCCTCAGAGCCCTGTTCAGGAGCCGTCTGGATGCTGCCCAGCTCCAGCTGGTGCAGAATTACACAGGACCTAATTACACCAACCTGGTGACAGCCCAGCGAGAGGACTCCCTCATTAAACATGATGGTCTGGATGCCACGGCTGGCTCAGGAAACTCTTAAATGGTTATTGCTGGAAACGGCAAGTGCATACCAGGGGAAAGATCACTCCATAAATGCGCTATTTCTTACATTTTTTTCTCTGAGCATCTGTTATTGCACTCTGCCAAAGACAGGATATTGGATCCTTAGCTTGGCTCAGCATAGTCAATCTTCTGTTTTTACGGTTAGATCTGTAGCAGCAGCTACAAGGAAAACTTTAAAATACTTGAGTGAAAAAAATCCTTTAACTGCATTTGTGCCTTTTTGTTTGGCTCGTGGAGTACTAAGCAATACAAGTGGGATGTGTCAGTATCGATCGGTAAGTTCCCATTAGAGAATATATTTGCTTTCTATTCCCATTATGTTATCATAATGTTTAATATAAGTATAATTTATACATATTTAGATATTTCATAAAGTAGAAGAAAACCCTGTCTGGTACTCTTAGTTGTGCAGTGGTGAACAAAAGCTCTCACATTGTATGGCCTGTGGTGGAAAAGCTTTTTACCTTTTTACTTTGATCAGGTAGAATAAAGAATGGGTCAAAGCAGCGGAAACCTGTCTGATCTAAAAATAAATAAAATGGCCTTAAAGAACTGCACCGCACCCGGTGACCTTTGGCAAGGTCTATTCAGGGACTGAAAGCATGGCCTCTGGGTTTCAGAAATGTGTTTTTCCTTCCATTTCCACACACTGTTTTACAAGTTTTAAAAGCCAGTTGGCATGAAGCCAGTTTGGCGATCTGGGGCACAAACGGCTCATCGTTGGCCAAACAGCGGGGTAGTGAGAACTCTGTCTTTGCCTTTCGTCGGGCTCAGAAGGTCTCATATCTCTCCAGTCCATATGATTTTCAGAGCTTTTCTGCTCCTTGTGGTGATGTGTTTGTGGCTGTGAGCACACTGACACTTTTCAGCTCTTGGGAACAGTAAAACAACAAACATCAACCAGGTGTTCCTTGGCCACAGAACTGCCACAGGGCTGGCGGCTGTATGTATATTCAGTCTATATATACACACACACACACACATAGGGGGCATATACATTTTAAAATTTGCATTTTGGTTGTGACCTTACACAATCCTTGCCTGAGATTGCTTTGGTCAGAACATGATGTAACTGTGCTACTTTTACAGCTTCAAACAGACCTGCTAACTTGTCAAAGATGTCTTTCTTGGAGCAAGCCCCTACATAAGAAACAGCTTTAACACAGATAATAAATGACAGAGGTGACAGTGAGTTGAACTCTGTGATCACCTGTATACTTTTCTGCCCGGTCTGTCTACTCAGTATTGGGGATATAAGTCAGCTATGGATCTTGCAGGTTCTTCCTTGTCTTGAGGGATTTCTGGAATAATTACAACAGCCATGTTTTAACAGTATCCTACTGTTCTAGAAAAGATTAAAAATGATAAAGGCTTTTCATGAAAAAAAATAAATAAATAAATTACTGCATCCAGATGTGGAGTCCTCAGTCCAGGAGGGGCATGGACCTGTTGGAGTGTGTCCAAGAGGAGGGCCACAAAAATGATCCAAGGGATGGAACACCTCCCCTGTGAGGACAGGCTGAGAGAGTTGGGGCTGTTCAGTCTGTAGAAGAGAAGGCTCCGGGGAGACCTGATAGCGGCCTTTCAGTGTCTATAGGGGGGCTACAAGGGAACAGACTCTTTAGCAGGGCCTGTTGTGATAGGACAAGGGGAAACGGTTTCAAAATAAAAGAGGGAGGATTTAGTTTAGATATAAGGATATAGTTCTTTACATTAAGGGTGATGAAGCACTGGCACAGGTTGCCCAGAGAGGTGATGGATGCCCCGTCCCTGGAGACCTTCAAGGTGGGGCTGGACAGGGCTCTGAGCAACCTGATCCAGCTGCAGGTGTCCCTGTACACTGCAGGGGAGCTGGACTAGATGGCCTTTTAAGGTCACTTCCAAGTCAAGCAATTTTATGTTTCTATGATTCTATGATTAGATACAGCATCTCTTTCCAGGCCACCATCAAAACAAATGGACCCTTGTCCATCTTTCCCAACCATCTTCATATCCAGCATGTCCTAGGGATTATCCAAGCACACACAATTCCCTCTGTGTCCGATTCTGCCTCCTGCTTTAGTGCCCAAGCCGCTTCTCCTTTGACATGTGCAATTGTCTGAGTCACCATTGATTATGTCCCCTGGGTGTTAAGTTTCCCAGAATGAGTAAAACGTGTGATCTCAGTGATAACACAGCTGAAGTTTCTCTAGGAGTTTCTGCTGTGATGGTAAACCTCGGCTATGCTGACCTTGAATTACCATCTCATTGCTAGTGTTACGAGTAATTAAAAATGACCTGAAGTCACTCCAGTAGTTTTTGTTTGCCACTCTTCACCTGTAAATCTCTGCTAGCAACAATAGACAAAACAACAATACAGCATAAAAGCAGACTTAAATTTCTATTTTTATCATTTTACAGTGTTGTTTCCTACTGATGTGGGGCAGTGCAGGGCATGTAAGCTGAAGTGCAATATGAATCACCAAACATGCAAGACCTGACCATCTGTTCTTTTGCTGAGATGAATGATGAAAAAAAAAAATCCAGGTAAAACAAACTTTGAAGTAGATTTACTTTAAAATGACCACAGCTTTGCAAATTCAAGCCTTTCAGGCTCCTAATAATAATTATTTTAGCTTCTTCTTATTTTCAAGTAAAGTCTTCCGCTCCAAGAATGGTCTTGTCCTTTGTTGTCTATTTACCTGTGAGTTACACAATAGTTTCCACTCGATGGCATCTGCAAAGCTCAGGTCTCCTTGGTGTTATAAAAATATGCAGAAAGAGATCATCTTTGCCTGAAGGACTTTAAAGTTCTAGAATCTTTGAAGTCTTGCAGAGAAAAGCCTGAGGCGACACCATTGTGGGCATGGAGAGCCTCAGCTCCAGCAGGAAATGAATATTTTTAAAAGTCCTATTGTAGCAAGGAGCCCACCCCAGTGTGAACAGCCATCATGTACACAAACATCTGAGAACATACTTGCCGAGACCAACTCCACACAGTGCTGAAGATGTCACATGCACTTAATCCAGTGAAACCCCCTGACTCCTGTGTTATGGGAAGTGGCAAGAATGAGAAAAGATTTAATTTACAGTAAGCTGGAGGCATATGGCTATGGCTGTAAAACAGCTGAGTGTTACTCCTCAAGAACAGGTTTGCGGGACTAAATGTGACACAGCATGGTGTGGTGAGGTCACTTCTTACCATGCTTGCCAGATACCACTGCCAAGCAGGAGACTTACCCAAGTGCTTTCTACTTCATGTGCCTCTGCCACAAGGGCTCGGCCTCCTTCTGTGCGCCAGGCTCTCTTGCTATGTCATTCCATACACAGAAATACCTAGGGTCTTAGGCACAGTCCCATGTTCAAAAGAAGCTCACCTTGGACCCTATTTCTCTCAGCAGCAGCCTAATACCGTGTTGCCTTCCCTGTTAAGCAACAGCCCACAGACAGACCCTCATCACAGAATCTCATGTGCAAGTATGCAAGTCCAGCCATGGGCTCCATCTAACAAGCAAACTATCCATAAACCAAATGAGACATCTTGTAGGATGTCCATCAGTGACATGCAGCTGCCTGAAAAATAACAGCTTAGCTGTTCAGCTTCTGAAAGAAAAGTGCCTTACCTCTGCGCATAAAATCTTTTCTGTTCTTAAAACTAGACCTTTGTCTCAAGTGGTCCATTTCTCTAAAACAAAGTCCTGGCACCACAAGTCCTGCCATATGGATCTGAAATGGTAGGGGTCTGCCTTCAGCAGGAACAACTCTTCGTTTTGCTGTGTGCACTTAAGTAAAACTATTTATTGGCCAGCTCACTTGCCTTATCCAAGCTGATAAATGATCCATACACCTAAACATATTTCCAGAGTTCTGCTCAGTCTTTTTGATCTGATTTCACATCCACAGCCAGCCACTTTAATCTCTACTACATTTTAAAAGTAGAACTCATACTATAAAGTTATTAATTTCCAGAACCTCCTGTCCCTGGGTAGTCTTCTAAGGTCTGTGACTACCAAGAGCAGCTTGCTGCTCATTCTTGTTATGCTGACATATAAGTTTCTTCAAAGCCCCCTGAAGAACTAGAGGCTTGTTGCACTCATAAATTTCCCAGGAAGTCTGCCAGAGGCATAGCATGTTCCCAAGTATCTGAAAGTCATCAGTGAAGTCTGAGAAGGCAATATTTAAAAACAAAACTAACAGTAAATGTATGCACTTTACAGAAACATAGTGAAAAAAAAAATCCTCAAAATAGTTTATCGGTGTGCTTTGGAAAGTTGAAAAACTATGGAAACAATTTTCTCCTCCTGCTCAGAGGGAGACTGCTGTAAGAGGCTTAGCATAGGTAGAAGAGCTGTTGAAGAATATCCATTTGCTTAGCAGTTAAATACAGGCAAAATTGGGTTCTATGAGCAGAAATCTGTGACATTTAAAAACTGAAAGTGATTCCAAGACAGAGAGGGCATACCAGGAGACATCTCCAGGCTTCTGTCTGGAGAACTCTTCTAGGAGTGGCAATAAGAAATTGTGACTTAACTTTGAATTCTTACACTAAGTTTTGGAGACATATGAACAAGGTGGTATACCTTTCATGCCATGAAATGGAAGAAAATATCTCACTAGTGGCCTGAAAACTGTATTTTGGCCATGCATGGAAAACAAAACTTTTCACTAGCTAAAAGCCAAAGAGCATATTAAGACAAGAGAGATGGTGATGTGGCTGCATGGGAGTTTTGGTGACCATCTTGAGGTTCTTCAAGTCGAAGGATTCTCAGGTGTCTGTGTTTGGAAGAAGAGGACACAGCAATGGGGTGCAGGTTGTGTTCAGATGGTGAAGCTGGTTGGCAGCAGAGCTGGTCCTCACTGTCCCCCAAGAGCACCATAATAAGCACAAGCTGTTCACAGATAAAAAGCCCACAAATCACTTTCTCACTTCTTGCAGTTCCAGAAGCTGGCATAAAGGCATAAAGGCTCCACTGGAAAAACGCTTTAACGCTGGCAAAGTGTAACTTGCTGAGTTGAGTTAAGCATAGTTAAGTATTCTTTCATTCTTTCTCTCTCTTTTTTTTTTTTTTTTTTTAATAACTGCTAAGTTACTATAGCTAAATCTGCAGATGAAGTTTCAACTTTCTTCTGAAGGCTTTCTTTCTTGCTTTGGAAGGTGTGGGAGATAGGATAACAGCCAAGGAAAATTTGGCTTCCACTCTTTGGTGAAGCTAACTGGGTCCCACCGCATGTAAAATCCTGTATAATAATGCATTTATTGGTTTTCATCCAGAAATCTTTCTTACTGCTGCTAGTTTTCCCTTCCAGCTGAGAGTCTGGCTTCCATGCAGCTCTCTCACCAAGCCATTCCCCCAGCCTTGAAGAGTTCCTTGAAAAATGGATTTGGGATGCCCACAAGCCTGTCTGGCTGCTGGGGCTCCCTACCAGGCCTCCTGCACAGCCGCCTGCGAAATAGTTGTTATTCAGGCTAATGAACATTGCTAGTGCAAGAACCAGTGGGTAGGAAGTGGCTGTGAACACAGTTAGGATGGTAATTAGACAAATATTTCTGAGTCTCAGAGGGACACAGTTCTGGAAAAGTCTTTTGTTGTAGCTGTGGTAGCTATATCCTGAATTACTTCAATTAAAAATAAAAAGTTCAAGCAGTTCATGTTCTCCATGCCACTGTAAGTGCTGTGTTTCCAAGCCCAAAGATTAGCACAGGCATATCAGACATCCCTGCACATTGCCAATAACACACATCCTGTGCCATGCTTCTGCAGGGCATGAGGACACAGGTGTGACAGACACACAGCGCACAGCCCGGTACTTTAAGGAAAGGGTAGGGGTTCAGTCAGGCCAAGCCTATCTGACAGGATGTGGTGGAAGGCTCTTTTAGGGGGGCTGGAACTAGATGATCTCTGAGGTCCCTTCCAGCCCAAGCCATTCTATGATTCTATGATTCTATGATTCTTCGGAAGTGAAATCCCTGGACTGAAATGCCAGTTCCAAAATGCCACTTGGGGTAGTCTGGGCTCCCTCTGTGGCTGGGTGAGCTGTGAGGAGCACTCCGGGGAACACCGCTGCCAATGTGAGTGTGTTACAAGATGAGACTAAGACGTCCTGAGGTTTGTGATACAAGGGTCTTTAGAAATGTGTGGGTGTGCATTCATATTTTTTCAGTACTGTGGTGCTGTTTGGCTGATCTTGATGTCCCGAACATCTGCCTCACTGGCTGCTCATCACTTTCTTGTCAATACAAACAAATAAACTGCTTTGATCCTGTCTGGGTTTAAGCAACACCAACTGTCCTGTGACAGAGCAGTTGAGAAGACAGTTCCTACCGAAATGTCTACAAGCAATGGGTAAATAGGAAGAGGACACACAAGAGACCAGCAACCTGAAGGAATGCTGATGGCCACAGTGCTAGGCAAAGGTCTCTGCTCAGCTGCAGCCTGACCACTGTCAGGTTTTGTTGCTGGCATCACAGTAGAGGAGGATTTTAAGGAGGGATTAACCACCAGAGCATCTTCCTTCTGCTTCCTTTTGTGCTTTTGTGTTTTCTTTGTTGGCTGCCAAGCAGCAAGTAAGTAGCCCATGTTATTGTCAGAGTTTTTCTTGCCGTTATTGATGACCTGCAACAGCACAATGAGAGCAAGCAGAGCCTTGGAGAGTAAAGCTCCAAAGAAACAAAACTAAGGGAATCAATGTTTGCTAAAGGAGAAAAGAAAATCATCTGCACCAAAATAACTGACTGATGGAATAGGGTTTATGAGTTCCTGCTTCATCTCCCGTAGGCAATCAGTCCTGTTTAAAGAGAGAGAGAAGCAGAGAGAGAGATGAGAGAAGTAAAATGCTGCTCTTTGAACTAGGACACATGCTAATCCCATTCTTGGATGTTGCAGCTTTGCCTGTACAGTCTGCTGAAGTCAAAGCAGTTTGTGGGATGCATTTTCATTTTATGTCTGAATAGCTGTGCATTATCTTGTCTGTCCCTCTCAGGTATGTAGTGGTCATGGGTTAGGCTGTATTTAAAGCAGCACTAAGAGGAAGAACTAAAACACTAGTTCTAACTTGTGGTGATGGAGAAAAAAGATCCTTTGTTCTTTTATTTTTAATAGCAATGCATGGGCCCCATGTGAATGGGCCCAGAATGGGGTAGTTAGTTCTTATTCAGAACTGTACACTACGTGGGGTTATTGATTTCTTCTCTGCTTGGAGATAAAAAAATAGAATAAGCAGGAAACAGTTTTCACACGACCTCATGCATGTTCAGCGCTGAATTGTTTCCTAGCAGGTTCTCATGCATCCATTTTTAACCTTTAGATACTGCTCTCTTTATGCACTCAGCAAGGACACTCCATACACTGTTATTTTCTCCTAGCCATCAGCTAATTGGTCTTTCCAAAATACACCTCTTTCAGCCCCAAATTATCAAATCAATGGTGTTTTTTGAACTAATCATTATTCATTTTACCACTGCTTGTCTGCTTGGTTTTGTCTGCTTTTCTCCACCCATCCACAAGCTACACTAAGCTGTTGTTTTAAATTATACCTATTTTTCATCTTCTGTTATTAAAATAGGAGCAATGGTGGTGCTCACAAAAATCTGGGTAAAGAGAAAAATGATTAATTGGATTATACGTCAATAATCCATTGACTTTCCCTTAGTGCAATGTAGCTGCAAAGGATTTAGCAAGTCCAGAAATAATTGCCTATGAAATAATTGTCAGTCCCTTTTCACTGAGAAGTGCACTTAAATTACACATTTCTTTTAAAATATGCTATGCATTTATCTGCTCTCTAATTTTGAAATTAGTTGTTTTATGAAAAAAAAAAAAAAAAGAAATTTTCCTTTCTTGCATAGTTGGTGCACAGTTGTGTGTCACATAGTGTAGAAAAGGATATGGAACTATTCTTGTCACTGGTGAGTTTGTTTCAAATCCCTCTTCCACCTCAGATTTGTCATATTCTAAGTTCCCACTGCTAGCTGCTCACAGTATTAAATGGGCACAAGTGATTCACCCAAATGCTCAGGATACCAAGCCGCATATTTATTGGATTACATGCAAATGTGTTCGGTCACATTATGTGCACAGTGTCCATATTTTGTCACTGACTACTGCTCACCCTGACGTTGGTTGACCTACCCTGGATGAGGAGCGGCAGTTACTGGCCTCAAGCTGCCAGCAAGAGATGCCTAGTTCAAGGTCAATATACCCTAGGCGTTTCTGAAGTGTTCTGCCTTCATCCTTCTCACTAGCAGCAAACGTGTTTCAAATACTGAGAGGGAAATGCAAAGGTCTTCAGTTGTAACAAAAGAGCAAAATGTGTCACTGATACACTTTGAAAACATAACGGCACAAGCTGTTCAGATTAGTGTATGCCCTTTAGTGTCAAATCTGTTTGTATTCTAAAATGCAACAACAGGCTAAGGAACAATAACAACATTTTTGGATGGCATCCTTTAGATCTTGTACTGCTTATAATGGACTCTTTTTTTCCTGCACTGATACTTTAACTCCTCAATTATTGTAATCCAGCTGAACCCATCTCTAGCAGATATTTAAAAAGGAAACCGGAATTTGCTGCAACAAAAAAGCTAGTGTTTAAAGCAAGTAAATAATTCCCAATTGTTCCTATTGGTTTTCTAGTGGAGTCATTTCCATGAACAACAGGACATTTTTTAAATTTAAAGCAACAATTGAATTGTCACAGTATGGGTGGTATTTTGGTTCTGCACCACTTTCTCACTGGACCACAAGATATAAATGTTGAAATATTAAGGGACATGGAAACAGACGTGCTTTGTCTGTTAGCATCCCAGCATGGCAGCAGAAATAAATGCACATCTGTGTAAAAAATACAATAAATAAATAAAATAACATAAAATAAATAAAATGGTGTCCCAGCAATGTTAACCCTTGTGTCACCCCTGCTTACCTTTAAACCAAGCATTTTTATCCTCTTAGAGAAATGAGGCAAAGTCACCACAGATGCAAGTGCCAGGGTATGTTTTAGGTGATTGTGGTGAAATTGCATGCAAAAGAAGATTTTTTTTCCTCATAATTTATCGACTTGTGGCCAACTCCTTATATCTCCAAAGTTATTTCTCCTGCAGATACTTCAGCTTTGACAGCTGAAACCCTGGATCCTTTCTGCAGCCCTTCTCCAGCTCTCTCCCCATGGGCTTTCGACTAGTTGTTGCAGTGCATCCCCTCACTAATATTTCTAACTTCACCCTACAGCAGCAAAGGCAAAACTATTTCCAGCTTTATGCCTGTTTCTTCCCATCCTATTCCCATTTTCTCTACGTTGAACAGCCTTTTTGGTCGAGGTGCCTGAACTGTGGCTTAGTCCCAAGAGGTATGTGAATTTTCTTAAGATGTATAATTGAGAGGAATGTGAATGTTTGCCAATTTGCTTAGGAGAACATGAGGCCTGGAGCCACCCTGTGCAGTTGGAGCTGGTACCTTCTGCATGGTGTGTTCTGAAAGCACATCAGGCACTGTTGTAACAGCTCCCCACAATTTCATCCCAGTGCCTGGATTCTTGCTCTGACATTTGCAATTTTCCCGGTGGGGAGGCAGCCCATATTTATTGTTTAGTCACTGACTGCCTGTATCTCCATCTGTACAGGGATATGATGCTGTTTCAAGAAGGTGCAGTTTGCATTCCATTCAGTAGTCTCTCCTTCAAAGCTAGAGTTAAGCCTTTCTGATTTCTGATTGTTTCAAGATGGAAGAGGAAAGAGAAAATTAAATGGGACAGAAATGTAGTGCAAATAGTAGGCTTTCAACTGCTTGGGGATCTTAAGTTAGATGTAAAATGCTTTCTTAAAAGGTCATGTAGTAGAAAACAGCAATTTTAATAAGACATTCCTCTCTTCTGTTGAGGCAATAGCGTCAACATGCAGCAACCTTCTGCAAAAAGTGCATGAAATAAAAGTCTATGGTGTATTTAAATACCATTGGAATCTATGAGGAAATATGCTTGTACAGATTATGCAATTTATAGCTTAAACAAAATCATATAGAGAGAAGGTCACACTCAGTCTCAGTAAGGCTGACTGAAGTGAATATAAAAGGACCTGATTTGTGTGGACTGAATTTTCAGAGCAGTGCCTGGGCAGCTCCTTAGTAGGACTCCATGTTTTGCATGCAAAGAGAAAATAAGTCTCAGCAGCACATAGTGAAGCACTCACAATCTGAATTTCTGGGCTTCAGTTTGCAATAGTGATAAGGATCTGCGCAAAATTCGGCATCAGATCAGGGGCCCTGGGGAGTCACTTTAATTAGAATCTCCTGTTCTCAGTCAGAAACAGAAGAGATCAGAGCTCTCATGAAGAGTGCTCCAGCCCCGTCAAAGTCTAATTCATAGAATCATAGAATCATTAAGGCTGGAAAAGGCCTCTACAGCCCTCACTGATTTTCGCCCATACCATTTAACTTGATTTTCCTTCTCCCTGTCAGTCTACTTACTAACAAGTCATTGTGTAGTAAGTGTAGCTGCTCACTTTCTTTGAAGCCTTCTTTACTGCACACATTTGCAACAAAGCCTTTCACCAAAGTACATATGGATCAAAGATGAAACGGTTCTCTTGCAACTAGCTCATGTTGATTTGTACAAAATTAGCTTATATAACTAAAATGTTACCCCAACAACTTAATGAAGGACTGATTTGCCCAATATGTTTCCATTTATTGACAATTTTGAAAAAAAAATCATTTAGATATGAAAAAGGAAGTGGGTGTTTAGATTGATCAACTCATTTGTCTCTGCTTGTAAACGTGATTATTTAGCTGATCATACTCTGAAGTATATAGAAACCCTCAGAACACAACTGCTAGCAGTGTCACTGATAGAACTCACAATATCTATTAATGAAGTTATTCTGTTCCTTGAGCATGTCTGCACCTACTGCCATTGCCACTGGTGAGGAAGATGGAAAAATTATAAGGCAGGAAGACAGCAAGGGAGAAGGAAGGGATGTGTGATGAGAAATTATCTTGGATGTGTAAGAAAGCCCAGATTTGTGTTGAGGACATGAAGGAGAACCAAATATGACAACTTGTCAAGAGAGAAGTAAAGACGAAGATTCTGTAGATTTCAGTGGCTCTAAAGTTTCACTTCTGAAATGCAAACTCAATTAAAGGAAAAAAGGGCAGCCCATGAGAGGATTTTGAAACATGGATGACATAGACAACGCAGTTGATAACAGCAGCCACCAGAATGCAACTGCTGCTGTGTACAATTTGAAGAGAGATGCAACAGCTCTTACTGTAGTAGTTCTACTCCAGAACTTCTCAATGACAATCATTTTTGAAAAGAGCTCATATCTTTGTGTCCTGTTCACACACAGACCCAAGTCACATTTCAGAGCCATGGTTCGTGTTTTTAAGCGATTACTTCATCACTTACAAAGGAGGTATTATGGCCATTTTAGTCTTTATGTGCAATTTTTAAAGACCTTGTTTTACTGAATCTGAGTGAAGGATCCCTGCAGGCTTAATGAACAAAATTCATTCTCAAGATTACATATTATTGCCATCATCCAGCTGTCATCTTGCTGTCTATTTTGTGCATTCAGGCACTATTTTCTTCCTTTAATTCCTTGGACAGGACATTTTTCAATGTACTATGCAAGGAAAAACATCAGATTTCCCTCTGGATAATGGGTAGCCATGCTAGCAAGGCACAGCAAGACTCTGATTTTAAGGAACAGAAGATGTTCTGTCTCTTTTTGATTGTGCTTTTATAGTACCCTGGTTAAAAGTGGACATAAAGGCAGTAACAAGGCTGAGAAAGGGCTAAATGATGCTTACAGCAACTGTTTTCTTCCAAATACTTTAGAAATAATAAAGAGAAGAATGTAGACAGCGACAGCTCCTTTGTTTAGTGTTCTCACGTCCAGCTTTTGGAGTGTTTGTGTCGGCTGCACTGCAAGAACTTTCTGCAACCATGGTACCAGCCCCCAGACACCAACACGATGCTTTTGAAAGCTGTGTGGCATGGGCAGGGCTCAGGCTTAAACAGGGTTGTCTGAGACATCAGCTCTGTAGAAAAGTTAATTTCTGACTTCAAAAAATCTGCAGTGGAAACCTAGCCCTGCTCACTGTCAAATGATAATTTAGAAGAGAATCCCTGCCTGTTATGAGATTTCTGTTGCTTTTCCTGAGAGTCTGTGCTGCTATTATTCAACTAACTGAATTAACCAATCTTTTTCACACTAATCTCTTTGCAAGACAATGCATTTGTGGGTGGACAGCCGTTATCAGAGTCTGCTGTGGGGGGCCATCTCAGATTTACAGCAGAAAGAAGGAATGGCATTTATGCATTTTTTTCTTCTCAGATGGGGCATAATAAATATGAGTTCTTCTGAGAGCTGGTTGTCTTCACCACAGAACATGTTAAAATGTCACAGTTCTGTTGTTCAGCAAAAATATGGTTGAAATTATATCTGATCCCCAATGAACAACCTGGTGTTCTGTTCTTTTCTCAGTTAACAAGGATCTATAAAACTGAATTCTTAACATTAATTTTATCCTATCCTTTTAAATACTTTTTTAAGGCTGACTGACTTCATCCTAAGAGAATCCATTCACTCTTTTGCTTTTTTCATTGGCACACAACTTACGGGATTCCAGTTTAGTCAGGGAAGATCTCTGTTTTATCCTCATAAGGTGGAATGAGATCTCTCTGTATGCAGGTGGAAATGACTAGGACATTTCTCACATGAAATATAGTGACCTTCACAGCCACACCTGGAATCCTGTAAAGTCTCTACTTTCATTGGTACTAGAAAGACTTGCCTAAATGCGGTATCTTAGGGTTGCCCACAGCAAGGGAATCCTTCTGTAACAGAAGGCGATATTCAGATATTGTAGGATATTTCCTTTTTAATGTGTGATCTTTGAGTTTAGTGGTTGATACATCTCATCTACTTGAAACTAATGCACTGGTTCTTGTAGTAGAGATTAATATCAGTATCTGGTACTTTAGAAAATGACATTAGCATTTCTTATCATGTATTAGCCTTAATAAAAATCAGCAATGTGTTTGCTGTTTTCTTCCTTCAGACAGGAGCCATTGGCCCGAATAAATTTTTGAAACTCTTATAGTAAAACTGTAATATGAAAGTCACACAGTAGTGAGCAAATTAGATGCATGTCCATGTTTTTACATAAAATGCATATGTGAGGAGACAGATACACATCTTGCCAGTGAAAACCCATTATTTGGTGTGCTTTTCTAACAATGCATTCAGGAATTTTGAAAGTGTTCAATACAAATTACAAAATACATCACTGAACTAAAAATAAAACACCCACACCAAGAGAAAATGTAATAATCTGGAAACCGAGCCAAAATCCCTTTTTTTACATGCAAGTATTGCCTTTGACTTTTCCTTATATGAAGGAGAATGCTTCACCTTTTTTATGCAGGTGGGTGGCATCTGGTGGTACAAATACCACTGGCTGATCTATCTATGTGAGTTTTAAACTGCACGTTTTTACTAAAACTAAGCTAAGGAGGATTTTTTCACAGACATCCATCTTTTTGTGCATCGAGTGCCTTAGTTCCCAATATACTCAATGAAACTGTAGATAATACTTCAAGGATCAGTTTGTTTGCCCAGGCGCCCTATTGCTTCCCACTGGATCTCCAGCCACTGCTCCACACCACATCCTCAAGGCACGAGCCTCACAAGGGCCCTGTCGGACCAGTGCAGATATCCCGGATGCCAGAGTGTCAGAGATGCTTCTCGGTGTCAGAGATGCGCTAGATGCCCCTGTTTAGAACACCTTAATAGGCTGGTCGTGATGCCATGTGTGGAGAGGGATTGGTCTCCCCCCCAGAGCAGACACCCACACGACTACTGAGCCCCTTCGCCCCACAAGCTGTGCTGGCCAGACAGGGACACCTATAGGGGTCTGGTACTAACGGAGATGTTCAGGCACATCCCAGATACCTGAACAGGGTGGGCAGGCTTGGCACAAGTTTGCCAGTGACTGCTATTTCTGAAAGAGCAATCTCTCTGGAGACTGAGTATCCTAAAACCACTCTCTACTCCTATGTTAAGCCCTGTCAGTTCCTTCAGATAACTGCATCACTTGTAACGCAGACTTGACAAAAAGTTTATACATAGACACATAAGTGCAGACACTTCAAGTTAATTTTTGCATAGTCTAATTAGTTTTAGACTCCATAGTCTAAAAATAAAATATTTTTTTACAGGTCATGTTAAGTAGTTAAGAATCTGTTGTTATCATTTAAAAAAATATAACAGATGCAATTTTATTATCAAATCATGGCCCACAGTGAACCAGAAACAGAACTCACAGACTTAACATGTCTTATGCTCAAAGTTATCACTTCTTCTTTAAAAAATTGAAGGCAGGCACAAGAGTAATTCATAATCTTTCCCTTCAATATACAAAAAAAAAAAAAAAAAAAAAAAAAAAAAAAAAAGACAAAAAACTGGGACTAATTCTTAGCCAGGGTTTCTCTTTACTAGAATCAGAGAAGCAAAGCGTCATTCCCCTAACAGAAAGGCAACTAAACAGCAGCCTGTCTACTAGGATAAATTCCAGTATTGCTAATTCCCCGTCTTTTACTAGCATTATATGTAGCTTTTCTTAGAGACCAGGATCATATTATTTCAGAGTCTCAGATCCAATTACAATTAAAAAAAATCATAATAATAAAAATAGAAGAGAAACAGGTGGGTAAGGGGAAGGGGAAAAGGAAGAGAAAGCGGATAGGGGAGGGGAGGTCAAAGGCAAGGCAAGGAGAAACATTTAGACCTAACTTTCCTAGCTGAATCCTTACAATAGTGAGTCATATGTACCCTAACAGCTCATAAAATAGAAAGAAATAAAAAAGCTTTTTCTTATTTATATTTTTACTTAAAATCTCCTGGCTTCTAACTTAGTGTCACTTAACGGAGTGTGATTTGTTCATCTTGAACATTTGGGGTCAGCAATATTCAAACACCAATGGATAAAGGGTAATTGAGGATAATCAGAACAGTATAATGTGTCTTCAGGTTTTACATCTGATGAATTCCACTAAAAGAGAAAAACATTAGAGGGAACATCGCTGGTAGTAAAAAGCTAAGCATTTGGATTCCTGCCGTGTCCAATTCCCCATTGACACTGAAGTGCCTGAGATAATGCAGAACAGTACCATGCAAGACTCGCTTTAATTCTCCTTCGCTGCATGTAAATGTTTCTTTTTCCTCCTATGGCAACCACTTAAAAAGCTGAGTGGTTATGTTACCCCAGTGTTTCTAATATAAAAACCTACTGTGAGGTTGAGAACTTACTATAAATATCTGCTGACTCTTTGGCTCGCTTAATGCAGAAAACGGATGTGTAATTTCAACCTATTAATATGCAAAGTGACACCTTTCTTTCTTAAAGATGAACAAATGGCATTAGTCATCTGAATTAACACTCCCTTGTGACCAAAGGGGTGGGGATATGGAGGGAGATTTTCCAGTTGCTGGGTGTACAACAGAAGGGGACTTCACAACCCTGGACAACAATAAAGCTCCTCAAAAGACTTGGCACAACCTGAGGCTATCAGGTTGGTCAAATATCTGTCAGGTCAGCCAAGAAATAGCAAGAAAGTGATGAGCAGCTGGGCAGGAGCCTCCGAGTGTTAATATCAGAGGCCTGTAGAACAAGGATCTGACACACTCAACGTTTTTGTCCCTCTTCAGCAAGAGACGAATTCTCGAGAAGGACCAGACTGTCATCCAAGATGCTGTTCCCAGCCAGATCATTTCAGAGCCCTGAGCTCACCTTCTCATGGGGCCTCATGATGTTGTGCTTTCACAGAGGAGGGAGGACAAGTGTATGCCTGCTCCTCCTACCCCCTTGAAGCTGCCAGTCCAGGCAAGACAGACTGTTCAACGACCATGGGTCACCCCCAGGATGTATATGAGCTGATTTCTACACAAAATGAGCAATTCCGAACTGGTAAATCTCCTGTCTTCCTGCTCTGGAGGGCTGATCACCTGCTTCTGGTGTTACAACACCTTCTTGGATGAGTAACTTGTCCAGGTAATTGAATAGTCCGTGTCATCAAGTTTTAAGCACCATTGCTTAAAGGCGTTCCACATTTTGAAATGACTTTACAGCAGTTGCTCAAAAAAGACATCTAGAAATTTGACAGTAAATAACTGGTATATAGATCAGAGAGTTTTTTCTGCTAGAAAACAAAGAATGCCTGTTTCCAAGGGATGTAACATTCTACAAGCCAATCGCCAGCACAAGATGACCTAAAAATTAGCTGTTGCCTAGGTAGCAATGATCATGATCTGATTACTTTTGTGTTGTGCAAACAGACATGGCACCAACAGATGATATATAAACTAATGTATTTAAAAACACCAGTTTTCTAAAAATTACAGCAACTATTGGCATAGCTAACTAGATTTAAATGTGTTTCAAGAATTCTCTGGTAACAGAGTTTGCATAAATTGCATGGGCAAGTAGTCCATTTCTTAAAAAAAAAAAAAAAAGAAAGAATAAAAAAAAAANGGTGAAAGGGTATAATGAAACATATGGATAGCGAAAGCAAACATACTGATAAAGACTCTGAGTAGTCAAAATCTACTCAGATGAAAGAAAATCTGCCTTCGGACAGGATAGATGTAGATGGCAAAATGGAAAGTAATGGTACAAAAAATATTCAGTAGATATATCTGTTCTATATTTTAAATCATGTAAGAAGATACATCCACTTATTGCTGCTGATGGAGAAAATTACTATTGACATCAAAAGAGTGGTAGAGATGTAGGTGATAAAGATCACATTTTCTATTGCATTCACACAGATAACCCAAATCTGAAAAGAAGATATTTGAGGAGCTTTCTGAAACCATCAAAACAATTAAACCATGTTTAATTTTGAACAGTTATTGGAAAATAGTGACACCATTCAGCTACAGTGCCGAATATCAAAATGCAAGTCAAAAGGGTATATTGCTATCCTGGACAATACTGACAGTTCTTATTCAGGGATCTCGTACAAACTAGTGAAATCCATAAACTCAGCCACTGTATTTCCAAGTATTAAATGAGCACAAGGGGCTTACAGCCCAGTTTGCCTGGTACGAATATTGATGAAAATAAACTAAAGCCCCAAGCTAAACTGTGAACTCTGCCAATAAGGAGTTGAAGGCTAAGGATGTGATACCAAAAAATATATGTATAGAAAATGTGGAAAAAAACAAGAAAAACTTTAGGCACTTGCCTTAGAAGTTTGATCCCATAGCACTTCTCGGACTACACATACCTGAAGCACGAGGTTTTTGCTTTATCAGCACTTTCCAAGTTGCAGAGATATGCTGCAGTCTTAGTAAACTAATCCTTAGTTTGGAATCTGTAGCTTGATAACCTATGGAACTTCCTCCATCCATGGAGACAGGGATCAGAGACATAGAAAATGACACTAACAGACATCCTCAGACCTAGGTCAGAAAGATGAGGACCTCGCCAGGTATACTAGAATCTCTCTTTACATCCTCAGGCAGCAGAGATGTCAGCTCAAAACTGGCAGTACAGTTGCTTTTGTCTCTTGTTTGATTGTTGGGTGGTTGTTCTCCAGGAACCAGAACACAGGAGGTGTAGTTCCTCCTGGCCAGGTGCAGGATTGCTCATCCAGGACCCCGCTTAGTTTCCAGGCTTTTGGGGATAGCATGTCCTGAGCAGCTGAGCTGCTTCAGCATTTTACAACATAACAGACACCGAATGAGAAATAACTTCCAAGTGGAAGTACGTATGTTCAGGCACAGCACGGGTGAGGTGGTTCTGCTGATTTTAGATCTAACCTGGCTCGTGCCACTCTCACAATTTTTTCCTAAAATCTTCAGGACCCTGATTACTGAGCCAGGCCAAGAGGGATAGAAAGATCTAAGACAAGAATTTGTAAGATACTGAACGATTCAATGGAGTGAGTCAACACACAGAACTTTGGTGAGATAATGCTGAAGTGCTGAATCGAGACACCAATTTTTTGTCTGAGGTCTTACTTTAAATTACACTGTAATGGGTCTTGACTGTAATGCACTGCTTCTGACTGACTTCTCACTCAAGTTATCCAAAACGTGTAGTTTGCTTCAACCCAGCTCTCAATGAGAGTAAAATCACTCTCCAAACCCCACCATTCCTATGACCACAAATTGCAGACTCCGTCAGGAAATTGACAATTTATCTGCCTCAGAAAACTGGCATCTTATTGCTAACGGCAGGCTTGTCAGACCAGTGCTGGAAAACTCGTCCTGCTGCCTCCCATGCTGCACCTGGTCTGTGGATAATGAGAAGACTTCAGTGCTGGAAAACTCATCCTGCTGCCTCCCATGCTGCACCTGGTCTGTGGATAATGAGAAGACTTCAGACTCCAGGACTGTCAGACTGACACCTTTGACAAGCTGTAAATCCTTGGAGAGGAAGGTGGAATTTATTTTTTTTTTTTTTAAGCAAACACAGTTACAACTGACCATTTAGCCCCAGCTGTAGTAAATTGTCATTATTTATAACACTGCTTTCTGTACCTGGGATCCACCAGTAAATGCCCAGGTTGTTTACCTGATGTGCTCTCAGCGTTACAACCCCATGTCTCAATTGGTGCAACAGCTTCTGCTGCCGCAATGACAAATGCCACCTTGTGCTGTTGGCATGCGATCAGAACATCACCACAAGGGTTTTCTCCCTAACACTGTGGCTTTGCCATCTCACCCCATCTGCATATCCTTTCAACAGCTCTGCTGTGTCAGGCAGAGGCCGTGTGCCTTCCTGCCCTGCAGCATTATTTTCCTCCTCCCTCCCTCAGCACGGGCAGGTCAGCTCCCACCTCCCCTCTCCTAGGGAGGTGCTCAGCCTGCTGCCTCTCACACCTCTCAGCATTTTTGTTGTTTCTTTAAGCTCCCAAGCTGTGGGGAGAGTGGCTGTCTCTTTGTTCTGTATTTGTGTAACACATGTCGACAGAGAAATGCCTCCTGTTTCCTGCTGTTTTGGTAACACAAATTAAACAAAACTAGTGGCATGGCTGCCTAATTACCTTGTTTTCTTTCCTGTGTCAGCAGCAGTTTCAATCAGCTGAATTTTGTAATGATGGATTTAAGAGTAGGCACCATACTAAGTCTCTTCTGCCTTCTAATGGCTGAGAGCTGCTGGAATTGGGTCTTTAAAGAGCAAAAGGCACCATGGAAAGTCACAGGACACTGCTGAATACTCCTAGAATGACATGGGGATGATTCTCTTCCTCTTCTTTGACTTATTTTGCCCCTCCAGCCTTCCGACAGGAGGCTCTGGGGATCTCCGTGTTCGCTCTCCCACTGGGGATGCAGTGCCAGCAGCCATGTCCCCAGCAAAGGCCACTCATGTGTTGCGCTCCTAGAACCGGCTGCACCGCCGTGCTACAGCTATTAGATGTTCTGCCACAATGCACTTTTAAAAATGTGCAACTTCTGCTTTGATCTTGGCAGCCTGAGCCACTGATTTAAATGCCTCCTGCCTCCTTCCTTAAGTGAACACTTCAGCATCACTGACTGCTAAGAAGTTCGGCTGGCTGACAGCTCTTTGGGAATCGGCCTCCTGAAACAAGTCCCTGGGAGAGAGGAAAATGGCACAGTGCCCTGTTTCCTTCACAGATCTGAAGTATGCAAGGGCTCAAATGACTAATTCCTTACATTTTTTTCTTCTGTAAATGAGCAGCTTTCTAAATGGAGTGGGAGCCCTTAGTACTGATTCTCACCCAAACAGCTTTTAGGTATGTTCCATCCAGGACCAGCTCTTCTGTGCCTTAGTTTTTTTGGTACTCAATGTCCAGGCAAAGCCTCACTGTTCTCCCCATGTGATGCCACCTGTGTGGGGTACCAGTGTGGTTGCCTGGGGCAGCTCTCCTTATTGGGCTTTGAGAACTCTCTGCAATAAACTCAACAGCTCCCCAGATGAGGTTTGCACCAGTACTGAACCAGGCAGCTAATCATCAACAGCCGCCTATAATTCAGCTCCAAGCTTCCTTGTAACACAGACTGCCTTTTCAAAGGCACATTTAACCTTATTTTTTAATGCTCCTAACAGAAATCTAAGAAAAATCTTCCATGAATCTGCTAACTAATTGACTTTTGTATTGGCTTGGATGTTTAGCATTACTGCAGAGATAAGCAAATTTTGAGATTAGTGCTCTCAGAGGTGTGAACTTTCTGCAGAAGTTTTCGTTAGACCCTGGAACATGATATGCTGAAAAACATGGGATGTTGAAGAGAAAGAAAATGTAATAAAAAGTAGACAGCACTTAAGATATTTAATGTAAGAAGAAGAATAAGAGGGGCTGAATGATCAAAAAAGTATTTAATGCAAAGCTTTAACTTATTATTTTTCCAGATGAAACTTACAGGAATTTCTGACATTAAGATATAATTGCAGTTTGAATTAAATTCTGAAGTACCTTTGTGGACAAGACTTCTGACCCTACAGGGAGCTGCTGCAGAGATTTGTTTCCTTGTTCCTCATCTGACATAGACTGTTATCCTTGCACCAAAAGAGGAGTGGCCAGCAGGGTGAGGGAGGTGATTGTCCTCCTCTACTCTGCCCTTGTAAGGCCTCGCCTGCAGTTCTGCGCCCAGGCCTGGGGCCCCCAGCACAAGAAAGACCTGGGGCTGCTGGAGAGGGTCCAGAGGAGGCCATGAAGTTGTTCAGAGGGCTGTAGTACCTCTCCTACTAAGAAAGGCTGAGGCAGATGGGCTTGTTCAGTCTGGAGAAGAGAAGGCTCTGAGGAGATCTTATTGCAGCCTTCCAATACTCAAAGGGATCTTATAAACAGGAGGGGACCAACTTTTTACATGGTTTGATAGGACAGGGGAAAAAAGTTTTAAACAAAAAGAGGGGAGATTTAGGTTAGATATTAGGAAGAAATTCTTCACTCAGAGGGCGGTGAGGCCCTGGCACAGGCTGGCCAGAGGAGCTGTGGGTGCCCCATCCCTGGAGGTGCTCGAGGCCAGGCTGGATGGGCCCTGGGCAGCCTGATCCAGTGGGTGGCAGCCAGCCCACGGCAGGGGGTTGGGGCTGGGTGGGCTTTGAGGTCCCTTCCAACTCAAGACATTCTGTGATTCTCTGATCTTTTTTAAACGAGAATTGATCACACTTTAGCATCATACTTAAAGTATATATAGCCCAGTCGCTTGTTTCTGGTGAGATTTGCGGAATGATGGCAAAATCCCTACAAAATTGATGTGGAAGCTGATACACACCGGTCAGCAGCAGCAATACTGACTAGCTATATGGGCAGCTTCTTCCACAGCCTCAGAACATAGAGGTACAAAAGTTCATCCTTGAATCTTCAGCTCGGAATTTGGCCTAGAAACCAAAATATCCCTTTGATGTGAAAACCTGCACTGGTCTTGGCCCACTTTTTTCATTCTGAAATGACACAATACCCACAGCTTAAAAGAAAGCAGACACATCAAGTGTGGTTTGCATTTCTAGCACAACAGAAAATTTTGTCTTGTCCATCATCTTTCCTTGGCAATAGCCACTAAGCACTACATTCCCAGGAGTTATAAATGCAGGATAATGTCTCTTACTAAGACAGCAGAAATACTTTTTTCACAAGCAGTCATTCAGCTTCTGACAAGGCTTGCAAGATACTGTTTTAAAGATGACTTTTCTGAATTGCAGCAATCTACCTTACTAGATTTTAATCGTGCAGCTAAGTTTTCCATGCATATGTGTGCAGTGTACGTTTTAAAGCCTGTATATTTTACAGCTACTGCTCATATGGCTTATGGCTTGATCAAATGAAACCAATTCCCTACACAAAAAGCAGGGATATGTATTTTCAGCAAAAGCTGTTTCCCTGCAAATTCCATTCACAGCCCCAAGCCTTTTCACTCATCTCGTGTCATTTTATACACAGCTGCTTAAAATAAGGGTCTATTCTAACTCTCCCCAAACTCAGAAAAACTTTGTCTATTTTTCCTGTTTCTCTTACTCCACCTCCTTAAGGCAGAAAATAAATATTTGACTCATTTTTACTTTTTACCCATCTGATTGTGTAGAACAACTCTTTCATAATCCTGGAGCAATGCTCTACTGAGTTCTCAAAGAGAGTTCTAGAAATGGAAGTGCTCAGAAAATATCATGAACTAAAAAAAAAAAAAAAAAAAAAAAAAAAAAAAAGGATGAAAAGTCTTCAGCAACTATAATAGAAAGGGTTAACACCTCTCTTTTAATTGATGAAAGGACACCAGGGCATAAATTAGAAGCTAGACAAGCAGTTGCTTGGGTGTGATCCATTGCAGTAAGTTTCCATCTCTTAATGAATATAAATCAACTTACATTTTGTGAAAGACAACTGCTTACCCTCGAAGATTCAGCCATTATCATGCACTGCTAGTCTATAAGTCTAATTCTTGTTAGCACAGGCTTGATTTGCTCAAAATATAGGTGTGTTGAAAGCCGAGAAGGTTAGACTCACTTTTGTTATGATGCCGAATTAAATTGACTGGCAAAACCATGAAAGTATTGAAAGGAAGACTGTAGGGAAAGATTATCCAAATGTGTATAACTCTTATTGTAACTCTTCATTTCATTAGAGACTATTTTTTGAAAACCAGAAAAATACTTAATGAGTAGCCCATTACATACGAAATTCATTTTGTCATACTCTTTTCTGAAGAACTGCGTTATAAACAGATTTAGACAGAGCTCCCAGTGTCATAGCCTTCCAGACCTTATATAAACCAAAATTAAGCACATGTCTACTACTCAGCGTTTTTAAGGCAAAACAGTAAAATAGGGACTGCAAACTTGAAGTAAATCTTCAGCCTTGTCTAGACCCTGCTTTTACCATGAAGGGTGGACCAGATGATGTCTGAGGTCTCTTCCAACCTGGGCTTTTATAGAAAAGTTTTCCATGTTTTCTGACATCACGGACAAAACTTGACAGGCACCTCCTACAAAGGAAGAGGACTCTGGTGCATCTCTTGAATGAGCTTCTGAGCCATCACGATTTACAATGACTGAGGATCTGAACAATAGCCTCTCTACCTTTCCTCCTGCATAATTCAAAAGAAATTAACTTGGGTGACCAGGTACATATATAAAATAAAGAATAGAATAAAAACTTTTACTCAGGTTGCCTTGAAGTTACCGAGATTTTCTGAAGCTGAAAAATAGGCAGTATGAGGTACCAAGTGTGTTCTTTTTAGCAGAATTTATGGTCAATGGTCAATATAACTGTCTAGTGTGAGAATGAAACCAGTGGAGAGCTTCGACCGGAGAAGGCAGATATGCATTGAGAAAAACCTTGCAATCAAATGTCAGAAAGTTGTATATAACTCTCACTGTTGTATTGTGTACCTAACAGCACAAAGAAAACTAGCTGTTTCCTGCAGAACACAAACATTTTTTGTTTTTTATTAACTGACAGAAGAACCTCACATCCACTGTCAAAGGCTATCTGAATCTTAGCAACAAGCAGGAAGATAAGGAGGCATTGAAGAGATGTAACTCAGCATGTGCCTTCCGCGTATATAATGAGTAAATTGTGGAAATAGCAACTCTTTCTGCTGTGAAAAATCATTGATGCTCACTTTAAACATAGAATGTATGAAACTCATAGGTTTAAAAAGCAATAATAAATTAAGCTTCTATGGGTTTGCCTTTTATCTTATTTTTCACTTCATTGAACATGTATGATTCTCAATTTCTTGGTGTTGATCTGAACATACACATTCCTTATTTGAGTATAAACATAAAATTAGTGAAGGTTCTAAAAAACAACAAAACATTTTTGGACAGTTTGTCTGAATTTGATTGGATCACCTCCTTGATCCAATTTAGAGCCCAAACATATATATAAATGAGTGACATTCAGAAGGGGAAAATGGCTTGCCTCCAGTGGGTGGGTATGCGTAGCTGGGTTTGAGAGAAGGCAAGAACTTCTTTAGTTAGCTTTATCACCAGAAAAATCATAGCATCCAACCACTCCTCAGTGTTAAAGCTTATAGTTAGTGCGATTAGACTGGCTTACTCTCCAAGTGAACTTGTTACCAACACAGAATAAAGACAAAGCAATGCAGTGCAGAAATATAATGGAGCAGCTTTTGTTTAAACTGCCGTTTTATTCCCAGGAAGGGATTGAGAAATGGATGGATATTAATAACTATACAGGAAGAACTGAATGAAAGAGAATCAGCCTTTTTAATTATAATGTGTTTTTACTAATCATGATTTTTTGTTAGTCGAGGGTAAATTTGGTTGTGCCTTGTCAGGAGCATGACAAATGTAGCCTGTTCTATTTCTATTCAAAGAGGTGACTTGACATTCTTGATCATTTAGCATCACACAAATTGCTGAAATGGGAGCTAGGCTTATTTTTATGTTGAATTTGCTGAGCTGGGAAAAAAAGTGTCACAGCTGTATTTTACCCTCTGTTTCAATGTGATTTTTGAGAAATCGCATAGTTCATTTTAGACACAATTGTGTACTGTAAATGTACTACTGACATATCTTACAACTAGGATAATGCTGCAGGTAGTTAAGTCTGAGAGTCAGCTGTTGTACATGCTAATCGATAACATCTCCTTCACTATCAACGTAACCCTGGGTTTACTGAAGTTAGGTGGATAGCCCATGTGCACTTCAGTTCACACCGTACCTTCGGTATCACTCACTGAACTCTAGCTTCAAAAAAAAAATAAAGGTATTCTTCTCACAGAGTAAATGTTGTTCTTGTTGCTGTAGAGTTAACTTCAACACTGTTTTTAAATGCCCATTTATACTAATGTAGGGAGAAGAAATTAATTTATATTCCTGGCCCATTTTAGTCTGGTTTTCTATGGAAGCAGTCTTGCATGACAACTGTAGAAGGTGTTGTGGTTTAACCCAGCAAGCAACTAAGCATCACGTAGCCTTTTGCTCGTTCCCTCTACTCCCAGTGGGATGGGGGAGAGAATCAGG
>VXAV01011240.1:68668-80146 GCA_013399715.1 Alectura lathami | reverse complement strand
TGAAATACTTATTAAATAATTAAAATAATTTATGGCATACTGTGATCCAACAGAAATCATTTTGTGTGAAAATTCAATAAAATACAATGTGGGTCTACTCTGTTTTAACTGTCAGGCACTTTCTAACGTATAAAACACAGCTCAGAAATATATAGAAAAAAAAAGGTAAAAGTGTCTAAGGACTCACATAATATTGTCATAAAGGTCTGATCNTCTTGCGAGAGATGTATACCTATGCAGTTTTTTCTCTGTTTGCCTAGGCTTAGGCAGCTAAGTGCATAAACTTTAGAAATAAAATTGAGTAAAATTAGCTTGAATTAAGACAAGTAATGACCCTAACAAAAATTCAAGTGGTAAAGCCACTGTATTTCATAAACTGATTTAAACCTTATATGCTAACTTTGATCAATCTAACGAGCCACTGAGCTCACAAAATTCAGGAGCATTTTGACAGTTAATTTATAAGTGACTGCTCAAAACAGCAAATACGACTTCGGGTCTCTCTGTGCCAAAAAGTAATTAGCTTGAACCTACATGAGTTTGCTAGCAGTTAAGGATGAGCTGAGCTGTTTTATATGCCCTATAGAACATGGTCCTTTCAACATTGTGCAAATGAGCTTTCTTTGCAGACTTGCACAAGTCTGCTGTAAACTAAGACTACATTCTGTCTCAGAGGAATTCTGTCAAATCTGGGGACAGAATTTGGCCTATACTTTTTAATCATCTGCAAAATTAAAAAATGCCATCTCTAAAGGGAAGAATTTGTCATCTTGTTTCAAATTTAGGCCCTAAAATAAGCCATGATGACACAATAAATTATAATGAATATAATTAAAACCTAGCATTAATTGAACATGTGTGAATTCTCTTACAGCAAAAATACAGAGGCATTCAGACCTATGTAGCCAATGAATGCAGAAACTAATGCAAGTTCTGTCATCCTCAACAGTCTTTTAACAATGCGTGGGCAGTTTGGTAAAAGGACAGGTCAATAAACTATTATATTTTACTTCACAGCTGAATCAGTGCTTTAGGAAGTCTCACAGCCTGTAATGTTCCTAGTACATAATAAAAAAAAAATCAGTGAGATGATTATTTAAGTTTTAGTGCAGCCTTTGGCCTTTAAGGATGCACACCTTCATTGCTCATATTCAGTGTCACTGAATCTCTAGCATCTAGGTCATTCTTGCCAACTTAAACATCGTGAACCCTAAAGGACTCCACTGAGAAATGAAGGGATATTTATTTCCTTCTGAAGATGCTTAAAGAGCACAACTGACTTGAATGAAGTTTTCCAGTGTATGAGTTGCGGAGATTGGACTAGGAAATTTTTTTCATCTAAGTCTTCATTGTTTCTTTTTCTTCTGGATCTCACAGCTTTTGTAGAAAAACTTCTGAGCTGCAGCTCTCAGCACAGAACACCTGTTCTAATTGAACATAACACTTACTAATGGAAGTGAAAGAGTATGTGCAACTTCTACATCAACATAGTTAGCAACAATAATCTTCCATCAGTATGAAATGGTAGTCACTTGAAGACATACTGGTACAATAAAGAAATAATTAGGTCATTGCACTTTCAAATTTCTCACTCAAAAACATTGAACAAAGGAAGAACATTCATTTCCATCAAATACACTGCTGCTAATTTCACTCTGAAGACATTCGCCAATGTTTCAGCCTCAGAGTGATATGCTCAGCCTTCCTAGTCCAACAGCCGTGACAAATGGCCAGTCCTGCTTAAATGTAGCCCCATTTCAGTTTCTCATTTTCTCCAATCTCTCTCAGTGGGATAAAACCCACATAAAGTGTTGCCCAGCAATATTTTTGAGAAATTTCATTCATAGATTATAGAAGTAAAAGGAGAGATTGTGGTCAATTTATTTAGAATTCCCATTTCTGTAACTCCAACTTCATAAAAGAAGATTGTACAATTGTTTAAAAGCCAGACTTCAAACCTGTGTGTATAGAACTTATATTTGAAAAGCAGATCCAAACATTGTTGCCTACACTATATCTAGGCCTGCAAGTTTCAAAAGCCTGGTGGAAATGCACAGATATAAAATACATTTTTCCTCTTCTGGAGATCTCTTCCATTCACAGTGTTATCTGCTTTTACCATTTGCAGAGTAAGACACTTTCAAGCACACTCAGTTAAAGACGGATCTAGGTTTCTTTCCCATATATCTATCTTATATCTATCAAGGTGAAAAAATACCCTTTCTATCATACCAACATTTCTCTCCTCCTTATCTCATAAACACTTTGGGGGTTACAGAAAGAGGCATTCAGTAATCTATGACCAGCCAATATTCCACAATCAGCAAACAGAGAAAATTATTACAAAAATATTTCTTAGAAGAAAAGCACTTCTTAGTTTTATGTAGAATTTACAGAAATTTCTGTACTCTTAGATAAACACACGCAATTAACTGGCAGACACAAGAGATGAATGCTCTAGGATGCAGGCTTTCTCTCTTCACTTTCCAATCTCTCTTAGAGTTAATGGAATCAGATATACTTACTGAAATGCAAATACACATCTCCTTCGTGATGTCTAAACAAGGAAATAAAAAGTGTGTTTATTACAGAAAAAGAATTTGTGCAAGCAAAGTATGGGACTGATATTTCTAAGGTTGTTCCTATGACAGCTGTCTTGTATTACCTTGATAGACAGTCAGGGTTGTCAGGACTTTAAAGGAGGGACTGCACACCATTATTTATGGGAGCACTCCTTGTTCACATTAATGGTCTAGAGGGTGCTTACGCTGTAAGTGACAACTGGATGAGAACTTTGTTTTACAAACAGCATGGGACATTTGAACATAGGTGTCTCTGTATAGAAATACAAATGGGTGTGTCTGAACTCCTGTTCCAGTCTGTAGAGATCTTGTTGACCATATTGCTATTGTCAAAGGAATCAAGCTGATGGAGAGCAAACTGAATCACTCTCTAGACCTCAGTGACAGTGCTGATCAAGGAGTCAGTTTTACCTAAGCAAAGGAACCTAGTGCTATTTGAGATGCCATATGTTACCCTGTCTGGCCTTCCAGGATGTGAGCCACCCTGAAGTCCTGTGTTGTGCCTGCTAACGCCATACATATGTTTTGCAGCCCAGACCATCTCTGAAACTGCCCATCTGCTGGCATCTGAATCCAGCTCCTTGCCTGTCACTGAGCTTCAGAAAGCAGTAATGTGAAAGCAGGTGTCTAAATGGTGGTTTCCAAACGGGAGCTAGTTGTCTCAGCACTCCTTTTGGTCTCTGGAGAGCTCCATTGACCAAAAGGAGTGCTAGAGACACAAATAATTTCTAGATGCCTTAGAAAAGTATCTAGAGTGAAAAGCATCTAGAGTGAAAACCTATATTTAGATGCCTTAAACTATGGGTGAATTTTGTCCCTCAGATGCCATCCTTTCCCCAAAACAGTCCACCCCATTTTGTGCTCAGCAAGACCTGCAGTCCTTCCTAGAGAGGAGCAGATACGGAGTCTTCAGCAGCCCTTTCCCACACCAAAATAAACACTGCTAGAAAGAGGCATGACCAAGAGATTCGACAGGAGAAGATACCAGAGGTAACTGCTGAAAGAAAGTACCAAGGAAGGCAGAGAAAGTGGGATGGCAAGGATTTATTACAGGCTGCAGACGGCACGCACTTTGTTGCTTTGGAAAAAGCCCTTCAGGGCTACCAGCTGGTGCTGGCTATTTCACCTACTGACAAATGTTATGGGACACTGCAAATTCCAAAATCAGCACCAGACAGCTGCTCCCTCAAGACCAGGAAGAAGAGCACTGTGGAGACCCCATTGCAGAGTGCAGAGAAAGAACCAGGGCCAAAAACACGGCCACTGACAGCCACAACTCTTTTGGGGAGTGGTGAGCAGCGTGCAGCCTTGGCAGCACAGACATGGGGTCAGGCACAGACATCCCTGTGGTGTCACTGGGGCTGGGGTGAGACACAGTCGAACCAAAATGGGGTCTTGGCACCTGGATAGGTGTTCCCCAGTGAGATGAGGGGTCCTGGGTGAGGCCCATTGAGGACAATAAGGCCTAGTATTGCTCTCAGGGCCCTGGCACAAGCTCTCAAAGGAAATCTGTAATAATGTGAAAGATTTCTTTACTGAATCTCTTTAGTGTCCTAAATCTACTAGGTAGCTGAGTACTGATAAGCCACAATATATGCTAAAAATAACCCCATGATATCTGCATGCAGCCATGTATGTTTTCAGACTAGCATGTCTAATGTCAAGTTCTCTTTCTTGCTACAGCCTTGCTACAAATCTCGTTTTTACTGACATAAGTGCCTGCCTTAGCTGTGTAACTTCTGAGGCTGAAAAAGCCTGTCAAATATCTATACTATGCAGAGAGATACAATGGAAGTGGTTACTTTTGCTTGTTAGATTGTGAAACATGTTATTTAAAAAAAAAAAAAAATTCCCTGTTATTTCAGTTGCATAGTTAGATTGCCACTGTTTATGCTAATTTTTAATTAACAGATGGTATTTATTTTATTTTATTTCTGTATTCTTAGTTATTTGCCATGCTCTTATAAAGCTATACGGGCAGAATGTTTTTGAGGCTGCAGGGGATGGCAGAGAATAGGGGCACAGCCAGCAGAAAGCTATGAGTTGTACCTCCTCCAGAAAGCTTGAGAGTGTTCAGTCACATCCGGAAAGCCAATGGAAAGACCTGATAAGGGACAGAAATAATTTCCCAGGGGGCCGAAGGGACTGGGAAAGGTTTGTTACAGCAGAAAATGTCATGGAGTTAATTGCAACTAAGCTTGAAACAAGAATCTGCCTGCAAAGAAGGGGGCAGGAAGGAGCTGTGTGTAAGCCATTATTATTTTTATTCTGTCTGACCTAGTTTATCTATTTCTAAAGCTAAATTTCCAGGTCTCATTCCAGTAAATATTGACTTTTTCCGAGTCTAAAATTTTTTCAGTTTTCTGGGACGAGTTCATTATAGAAGAAGGTCTAAGTCGATCCTCTTTAAAGCTGTGGCTCACTGGGGGTTCCACACATACATGTAACAGGCTCCAAAATCAGATGCATGGATCAGCAAGGCAGTAGCTGGATACGACCAATGCATTCATCCAGCTGCGTCACAGGGTCTAAAACTGAAGAAGTATAAGCTAAAATCTTAGGAGTTGTTCAAACCCAACCAGGAAAACACCTACAAAGAAAAGGTACCCAGAATCTCTGATCACCAGAGAACGGCCAAAGGAACTTCTTTCAGACAGTAGGGTGATCATTTAAACAGTTCTGGTATTGATTGCTCAGATGTCATGTATTCCCTCTAAATGAATCTCAGGTTTGACAGACATTCAGTTTGGACTCCACTGAAGCCCAGCTGGTAAATCTGAACTTTTAATTAGGAAAACAGTTCTAGCAAGTAAATTACTTCTGCCATAGTAAGACAGCCCTTGATGTTTTTGGAGATGGTATAATTATAACAGTTCAAGTTCACCAGCTCAGCAGTGTGATTTGCATAAAGTGGTAAAGATGAGGTCTAATGGGGATCATTTGCAGTGTTCTGTGCTCGACAGAGCAGACAACTGTGGCAGTAGACTACAGACTCTTCAGGGCAGGGATCTCTCCATCTCTTCATTTTCTTTGTGTACTTTTTTCAAACTCTGCTCTTGATGAATGTGAACCTTTGTATATGATCAATTTCAGACAAAAAGGAAAAGCATAGTCTGCTCACTGCCAGACACTGCTCAGAGTGCAAGCCAGAACTACAAATGAGACAGTTGCTGGCAAAGGTTAAAAGCTGAGATTTTGCAGCAGGAGACACTGCTACTATTCCTTCTCTTTTGTGACTTTTCAATCCATCCATGAAGTTAATGAAAAAAGTATCACACTCAGTATCTTTTGTTTATTTGTTTTATTAAAATATGATGGCAAATACTCAAATTTTGAAAAAAAGTAATGGTTTCATTCATTGTTATTGCAATTCTCTTCCAACTGTTTAGTTTTCCTCTTGATGTGAAAGTGCAAGACGACTTTGCGTCTCATAAAGTTATCTCAAGCTAAACCTTCTGCAACACTTAACTAATTTGGGTTAACACTTAACTAAGTTGGGTTCTCCAACATCAGTCCTTACTACATAGTTCTTATCAGACGAAATCTTGACCAGCTGGTTCCTGTGTTTTTGGTCTCCCACGCAGGATCTTTAAATAATCCTCAGGCTGCACCTAAAAGGATAACATGTTGCCTACCGCAAGGTGACTGTGAGCCTGATTTAATGACTATGAGGACTAATTGCATCTTAATGATGTGTACTGTTTTCATAGATAACAGAGCTATACAGACTATTAGGCCTTGTCCTCTCAATTTACATATATACCACAGGCTTTTGAACTTTGCAATGTTGGCCTTGCATTCAGCTCAGCTAATATTCTCGGACTGAGCAAGGCTATATTCCTGGCCTCATTCAATGGGAGCAATCCCATCTCTGGCTTCAGACAAACAACTTACCTATTTTGGGGCCTCTAGAAAGCGAGCAATGAGCCTTGGGTGCTCACCAGACCACACATATCAGGCACATGTATCATGGTGACATCAGGAAATCCATGCTGGTCATTGATGTCATAGAGGCCATCCATCATTTTGGTTACTGGTCACACATATATCATTGTGGAATTTAGAAGAAGAGACATTACACTGGGCTCATTAACAAAACTGGTGTCCTGACTGAATCTTCTCCAGGGCAGTTTGTAGATGATATAACCAAAATGATGTCATTTAATCATCCTCAAGAGACTGGCCAACTTTATGACTGTTTAATGCACACTGGACATAAAAGAGGTATACATAATTTTTACATGCTTTGGAAAGCATCCTCATCCTCCTGGGTCAGGCTAGCTTCCTCTCTCTCGTCACACAAAATGTCATGACAGCACACTTTTGCAGTGTTAGCAATAGACCTTGTTACTCCAGTGTATTGTAGCTATACCAGGCAACAGAGCACAAGTAAATAACACAACTCTGTCCTTCTCTCCTGAGTTTTTCTGGTGTTCAGTACCACTGGTTGGAACAGAGGCAATTTTATCCAGAGGGATTCAAGGAGAACAGTGTTCTTTTGCAGGCCGCCACTTGCTCTAACACTACCTTTTCACAGTCTTAGCGGCTATGAATCAGTGGTTGTGTGCGTCAGCAGTTCCAATGGTATTACCAGATCCACCATCCTTGAAGAAAGCATGTTTCTTCACCTGGACTCAAGGTGTCTGGACTGTCGTTCTCTTTCCCGAATACCTTTCCTTTCAAGTTGCTTTACCTACCCACTATACTCCCTGTGAGCAAGAGACCAAAGAGATGGTGGAAGAGCTTCCTCAGCTCAGGATGCTCTCTGCCCTCTTTCCAGTGGAAAAGAAACCATGTTCCCCAAAACATCCTGCAAGAAATGGACATCACACCTGTTCACTCCTGATGTATACTTGAGCTCACAAGGGCCAATTTCTTCTTGTGAGTTGACGTCTTGGATTATTTCTGGATATTACCACATGGCTTTCACTGTGCTGCCATCAGAACTCTTTGCTCCATGGGATAAATATGCAGGCTAGGTCCCCAAAAGTCTCAGCTTTTAACTTTTGTGCTGCCCTCTCAGGCACTGTTGGAACTTGTCCCATGTGTTCAACATAAACCCAAGAAAGGTGGTGCCCTCAAGTTACAGTGGACCTCAATATTTGTTTAGAGATTCTTGGACCCCACCACATATAGCACACCCACTCTTTTAATCTTATCTCCCTGAGAGGTCAACAAAGGTCTGTCAGCTGCCTGAATGAGGCTACAGCCCAAAGGCCAGATGGCCACAATTTGCAATGGCTGGATAGAGGATAAACAAAAAGGAATTTGCAAATTTGCACTCTGTGCACCAAGGAAGCAGGGGAAATGAAGGGAAGAAGTACACCTAAGGGCCTTCTCACAGGCTGCTGAAGTGGAAAGTTTTGAAAGGGAAAGACCCTTCTGTACAAAAAGGAGTTTTAGGGCATAAAGTGAACCCTACAATTTGGACTAGAAATAACATAGATATTTCTTTTCTTCCTTGGAGATCAAGAAGCCATGCAGAGTGTTCACATAGAGATGTCTCCTTTTGGGGACATCTAAAATTACTCAGATTTCATTTGCATAAAAGCCAGTTCCTCCTTACAGTCCCAGGCAGGATATTCAAAGAAAGATGGGAAACATAAAAACAGGCTACCTCCTGGCTTGACTTATTACAAAATCAATCATTGTGGTGTGAATGAGTTTTGTTAAATTCCGTTGATGCTGGTGGAAGGGAATACAAGCTCTCCTCCCACTTTCACAGCCATTCTCTTCATTTATCTCTTAATTAACTATTCAGAGCACGTCAAGAACAGAAAACAACCAATATTCCCTTCCCACTCCAGAAACTGCTCTTTAATATTACCCATCAGAGAACCAAGATTTGTCTTGTACTCTACAGTTTAATGAGGAAGAGCAAGGCAGTTATCAGTGTATTAAAGAAATCTAAAGTATATCATAGTCCTAGAAAGAATACAACTTGCAATTTTCATTGAAGTGAAAAAGAGAGAAAAACTTCCTGATTTCATAACACTGCTCAGTGCCTGAGGTACCTTTTCATTGCTTGGGGCCTTCCAGTCACAGCTTCGCAGCCAGCTCTGCACACTCACACTCTGGCTGCCATAGCAGGTTTTCCAGAACATACTGGGCAGTGTTTTTCTCGTTTCCCTCATGCTGTTTCTTTCCTGTTGTTATCCACCTGGCCTTGCACCTACAAATCCTTCAGCTGTTTGCATTGTTATGGTGGATCCTTATTTGTTCTACTAGTATGAGAATCGTCCCTTCTGTCCCTCCTTTTTCTTACCCTTAGTTCTAGCTTTTATTTTATATTATGGGAGACAACAATAGGGAAGGAAGGCTCTAAAGAGGGATCTGGACAGGCTAGATAGATGGAATGAGACTAACTGCAAGAGGTTCAACAAGACCAAGTGTCAGGTCCTGCACTTTGGTCACAATAACCCCATGCAATGCTACAGACTTGGGGCAGAGTGGCTGGAAAGCTGTGCAGAGGAAAAGGATCTGAGGGTGCTAGTTGACAGCCACCTAAATATGAGCCAGCAGTGTGCCCAGGTGGCCAAGAAGGCCAGCAGCATCCTGGCTTGCATTAGGAATAGTGTGGCCAGCAGGACTAGGGAGGTGATTGTCCTCCTGTACTCAGCATTGGTGAGGCTGCACCTTGAGTGCTGTGCTCACTTTTGGGCCCCTCACTACAAGAAGGACATCAAGGCCCTGGAGCGTGTCCAAAGAAGGGCAACGAAGGTGGTGAAGGGCCTGGAGCACAAGACTTATGGGGAGCGGCTGAGGGAACTGAAACTGTTCAGTCTGGAGAAAGGAGGCTCAGGGGAGACCTTATTGTTCTCTACAACTGCCTGAAAGGAGGCTGTAGGGATGTGGGGGTCAGGCCTCTTCTCCCAGGTAACTGTGATAGGACGAGAGGTAACGGCCTCAAGCTGCGCCAGGGGAAGGTTCAGGTTGGATGTTAGGAAAAACTTCTCTGAGAGAGTGCTCAGGCAGTGGAACAGGCTGCCCTGGGAGGTGGTGGAGTCTCCTTCCCGGGAGGTGTTCAAGAACTGTGTAGATGTGGCACTCAGGGACATGGTTTAGTGGGCACAGTGGTGTTAGGCTGACGGTTGGACTAGATGGTCTTAGGGGTCTTTTCCAACCCTTATGATTCTATGATTCTATGAATATTCACACGCAGATCTTAACAACCAACAGCAGCACCTATTCCTCATCAAAGTGTGCTCCCATTGGTGCTAATAGCAACATGTAAGAATAGGAACAGAGCATTTGAGCAGGTTTTGATGAAGACTATGTAACTTCCACATTAAAATTTTGTAGGGGAATATCCTTGCTACACTGGAGAGAGGACAATTTTTTGACTGAGTAGCCCCACCACTTCTGGCTGGCCCCGGGGAAAGTCTTTCCCCTTTTCTTCTCTCTCTTTCTCTCTCTGTCCCTCTCTCCGAATCCCCTTTTTTTTCTGTTTTTCCCCAAAAGAACCAACAAAATTTCAGTCAATGTATTTAATCAGCTATAGAGCCTGCTAACAAATCTTTATGCATGTGAACCTGGCTCAACATCCTTTGTGAAACAATAACAAAGTTAAGACTCCAGTGTGAGAGAGACTTTCTTGGTAAGTTTGCAGAGTTCCCAAGTAGAGTACGATGGGGGTTAGGGAAAAAAGACAATTAGAAGAGCCAGACCAAGGAGACAGCTTCAGATCACAATCCAATGCTTGGAAGTAAAATCAAGACAATACTGAAGTTCACTGAACTATGAGATCATAAACCATTAAGGTGATATAGAGCTAGGACAAATCTTCCAGTCAAAAGTTGAAAAAAAATGCAGTGAGTTTGTAAGAAGCAGCATGAAAATTGTTCAAAGGCTAGAACCATAGACATTATGTTCAGTCTTCAGGCAGCTTTTTTATTTTCAAGAAAAATCATTTTATGAAAGTCTGTAGACATGGATTGATAATACTGAAAAGAAAAAAAGGGAAAGTGCAATAATAACCTATATCCTTGTTAGAAGGCTTCACCAATAGCTAAGAGAACTTTTTAAAGCAGACCATCAAGAGCATCTCTTTTTCCAACTGTTCAAGATACAGCTACATGCGGGGGGTACAATAATACATAATTAATAACATGATAACTTCTAATTATTAATGCTATTAACTTATCCAAATACAGTTATTAATTATAAATGTTTCGTAGACTCTTTATTCCTCGTGCAAATTAACAGTTATAATCAGGGCTTCAGTATCATTCACTAAATACACTGTACTAGATAGCAGACTACAACCTTACTGTTTGGAGGTTGAATGTTCTGAAAAACTAGTGAAAAACACGCGTTTTTCCAAATTCTGTATAACAATAATATTCTCTGCCTATTAAATTGGTGTAAAAATCGTTTCAAAGATATTTGAAGTGGCAAAGGAATCAAATTCAAACCACTTTGAATCTGGCAACACACAGCAATAAGGCAGACCCTGCTTCCAGAAGCTATCTCCTTATATTGTTTCATTAAGATCCAGTGAGGGACCACATTGCTGCCCAGACTTCCAGTCAGGGTCTAACCACGACAGTTGTGGTCATACAGCCTTGAGCTATGCCTGGTTATACAAGGTCACCAGACAATGGCCATCCAGTAACATATCAACACCCAGCTCTTTCTCCTCTTCCTGCTGATTTCAGTCAGTTTATGAACCCACAGCAGTAATTGTTATTCATCCTTAAATGTCTGAAGTTTCATTCTGTGATATTACATTTCACCACAGCTCTAACCATTCAACCTGCAGGGTCACTCACTTTGCACATAATATTCTGTTTCTCTTTGATATTTATAGTGCCAACCAGCTCTATGGCATCAGCACTAGAAAACTCATTTGTGAAATGCCAACCTTCTTTCTGGGGTCACTAATGGAAAAAAAAAA
>VXAV01011240.1:20055-68650 GCA_013399715.1 Alectura lathami | reverse complement strand
GGGGGTCAAAAAAGAAAAAAAAAAAAAAAAAAAAAAAAAAAAAGAAAGTTATTCCTTCTAGATTAATTCTAGAGGGTAAAAATAACAAACCAGTAACATTATCCTATTTCTATAAATAAATTAGTTACCTGAAATGTTGCCTTGTTGCTCAGAGCTGTTGGCCATTTCAAAACTTGTTCTACGCATACCATACAAGTTATTCCTTGCAGAGCTCTAAAATGAACATTTTAAGGTATAAATACTTACCTTCAGGTTGAGAAGGTTTTGTACAGATTGAGAAAGGATTTGAAAGATCTTTTGGGTAAGTCACATTTGCAAAATCATGTGCCTTTATTTACCATTGTAAACTGTATGTTTATGTAAGTTTGATTAGGCTTGTAAGGCCTTTGAATTTCTGGAAATACATATATATATAGGATTTTTAGACCAAATGATATGAAATAGACCAAAATGAACTAAATAACAAATACCAAAAGACTGGTAGTTGACTTACTGATAGTTTTTACTTCCACCGTTTACTTTTCTCATTTTTTTTTCACACTTTCATGGTATTTTCTTGTTTTATAGTATAAATTAAGATTATTCTCATTATTTAAATTTGCAGTCAGTAATCAGTCTAAATGAGACACTAACAAAAATGCGAACCCACAACATTTTAACATTGTGTCTCCTTAATGCATTAGGAGTCTATGATGACATAAAAATGTTTTTCTCTTTTTATTTTTTGCCTGCAAACCTACAAAGAAGTGACGATTCCAATACATGCTTTGCTCTGTACCAGATACAATAGGACAAACACACTTCCTTGCCCTGCTCTTTCCCTTCCACTAATACCACAGCACAAAAGGCCAAGGCAGCAACAAAGAGAAATAGTGCCAAACCCGTGCTGTCATCCCTGGAACAGCCCAAGCCTGGGAACTGCATTGGCTACTGGTGTAAATCCTGCACTGCACTCCATCTCTCACAAGTGCTGACTTCAGTAGCCCACATCACCCACGTATGTTGGATAATTAGCAAGAAGTGCTCCTTGCTGAAATTCGTAATTCCCTTTTACTTTTCTCTTTTAATTAAAACAAGTCCCTATCATATTTTCTTGATTTACCTGAGGTGATAGTCACACTTTTGTGTGACTGTCACTTTTGTTTGCGTGTCAGCAAACAGCAGTAATTCCGCAGATACCTCTGGGAACAAAACGACTGAAGTTAGGGAATAAATCTCTGATGTCAGGGACTGTTGTTGATTCATTCTACAGAGACTGACAGTCAATCTGATATCTTTTCTGAGGTCAGAGTACATAAGTAACAGCTTGTGCTGGTTTTTCTATCTACAGCCCGTATCTTGTATGAATTCATTTCCTGCAAAAGGATTCATAAAATGTATTTGGAGAATGTTTAGAGATGAGCCTCATCATGGTGGGGATTAGCGTTTTTCTGTTTCTGTGTTTTCTTTTGCCATAACATCTGGTCTTTGTGACAGCATAATATTACTACCCTTAAAAGACTTTCACATTTCTGGCTGGCTGTCAGTTATGGTCCCTAGTCTAAAATAACTGACAAACACAATATGGACAAAAAGTTTCCAAAAGGCTGAGATGTTTTGGGAAATGTTTGTGGGTGAATAGATTTTGAAAGTTTTTTTAAGTACTAAAATATATTTTTTACAGCTCCATTGCTCACAATTCATCAGCACCTCTACTGTACAAGGAACACACGGTCACAGCTATAGTCACATACCTTTCCATACATCCTAGGGCATTGACTGAGAGCAAATCTTGGTCACCAACAAACTATCACATGGATTTTCCACCTGTGTTCAACACACTTCTGGACCTTGGAAATGTCCTCATTGTCCAAAAACACAGGCGAGCATGGAACAAGACTTCAGATTTTTGTTCCTCTGAGGAAGACTAGATTTCAGTTTACAAGCCCATTTAGAAGGTCCGATCAATAGGAAGTATAAAATTACTCCATTAATTTTTCAAACAAGAACTTACTTAGCTGGAAGATACTGCATGTTACTTTTCTTTCCAGATTGAAAATGTATGAGAAAACCCAGACTGACCAAAGGGATAATCCCATAGTATATGACTTCATGCTCAGAAATGAAGAAGGTAAGAAGGTAAAGAAGGAAGAAGACAGGAATGTTCAGCTAGTGAACTGATCATGGTTGTCCTTACATCCTTAGAGGGGTAATGTAACTCCAGACTGACATGAAAAATTATTCTGGGGGGGGGTGATACTGTAGACACCTTAGCATATGGCAATTTTAATCATGTGAATGATCCCACTGAAATTAGGTCTTAAATCAATACCACATTTACCACATTACTGAAAGATCTAAAGCTCTGAGAATAAACCTGGAAAGGAGAAACAGCCCTGAGTTATAGACAAGCTCAAGCAGGTAGCTCAACAGCACAGACAGATTATAGAACCATAGAATCATAGAATTGCCTGAGTTGGAAGGGACCTTTAAAGGCCATCTAGTCCAACTCCCCTGCAGTGCACAGGGACACCTACAGCTGGATCAGGTTGCTCAGAGCCCTGTCCAGCCCCACCTTGAAGGTCTCCAGGGACGGGGCATCTACCGCCTCTCTGGGCAACCTGTGCCAGTGCCTCACCACTCTTACTGTAAAGAACTATTTCCTTATATCTAAACTAAATCTCCTCTCTCTCAGTTTGAAACCGTTTCCCCTTGTCCTATCACAACAGGCCCTGCTGAAGAGGCTGTCCCCTTGTAGCCCCCCTATAGATACTGAAAGGCTGCAATCAGGTCTCCCCGGCACCTTCTCTTCTCCAGACTGAACAGCCCCAACTCTCTCAGCCTGTCCTAACAGGGGAGGTATTCCACCCCTCGGATCATTTTTGTGCCCTTCTNACCCCTCGGATCATTTTTGTGGCCTTCCACTCGATGTGCTCCAACAGGTCCATGTCCCTCCTGTACTGAGGACTCCCTATCCGGACACAGCACTCCAGGTGGGGTCTCCCCAGGGCAGAGCAGAGGGGCAGGATCACCTTCCTTGCCCTGCTGGCCACACTGCTTTGGATGCAGCTGGCTCTCTGGGCTGGGAGGTCTCACTGCTGGCTCATGTCCATTTTGTCATCCACCAGTACCCCCAGGTTGCTTTCGACAGGTGTCTGCCCAATCCTTTTGTCCCCCAGCTTGTATTGATAGCGGGGGTTGCCATGACTCAGGTGCAAGACCTTATACTTGTCTTTATTGAGGTTCTCGTGGGCCCACTTTTCCAGCCTGTCCAGGTCCTTCTGGATGGCATCCCGTCCCTCAGGTGTGTCGACAACACCACACAGCTTGGTGTCATCAGCAAACTTGCTGAGGGTGCACTTGATCCCACTGTCAATGTCATTGAAGATGTTAAAGAGGATCTGTTCCAGTACAGACCTCTGGGGGATACCACTCGTCACCGACCTCCATCCAGACATCGAGCCATTGACCACTTCTCTCTGGAGGCGATCTTGCAACCAGTCCTTAACCCATATTATGGTCCACCCTTCAAATCTGTATCTCTCTAATTTGGAGAGAAGGATTTTATGGGGGACCGTGTCAAAGGCCTTACTGAAGCCCAGATAGATGACATCAGTGGGTCAGGTTATCAGGGGACAGGGAGGGATGCACTAGGGACTTGGTGTCTGCAGAGTCAGTACAAGTGAAGACCATGATGACTGGGAATTCATGGTCATGATTTTTAAAGGACTATTGATTAAAATTTGGTTGATGAAGCATTCGTGGCCTGGGAAGACCTAGGCTAGATGGTCATCTCTGCATATGAACAAAGATTGTATTCATGCATGCATAGCCGGAGTGAAATCTACCACAAGAGATATGGTACTCCAATTTATAGAGGGGAAAATCTTTTAAAGGTGATAGAATGTACTGAAATTGGCATAACTAATGAGATAGGAAGCACTGACTCTTATTTGAGGATAGTTATTTTGATTGGCAGATTTTTTTTTAATTTAATGCTTTTGCCTGAAAGTTTCCTTTTAATCATATTTGCTTTAGACTTTGAACACAGCACACTTAAAAAACCTAAGCAGTGGAATCAGCTGGTTTATAACACAAAGGCTGGTAGTGAGGTGTCTCCTGTTTATTGGATATTGTATTTATTATGTGTAATCAAAGTACTGAAGCTTCATAAAAGTTCTTTTGGGGGGTCAAGGTCCAAAAGCTTGATAGTGCTATGCTGCACTTCTTATGAGACTGAGGAAATAATATTCCCATTTGTCCCGAAAGTAGTAGTGTATGGTGGAATTATACAGCTGGTGTGCTGGCCAAGTTCAGTGGTAAAAAAAGAATTTGCTGTCTGCCCTCACGACTGTTCCTGCCGTTTGGTGTCAATTGGCCATAAATGAGAACTATCACTATGAATCATCAGATGATATTAGAGGGCTTAATCACTTAAGATATTATTCTAAAAGAAAATCCCCTACTATGGATTTTTCTCCTCATAGAAAATAATTTGTAATAAGGTAAAGGCCATAATGAAAACATAAGATATGATTTTCTCTCTTGAGTTACCTCTTGGACAATTAAAGGTTTGCACTTGATGGATCTGTAATGGTAACTAAATCTCTGAATAGATGCAAGCCTACTGCAGGCTGAAGTACGAATAGTATTTTGGACTCATTGAACAATTTTGCTGTTTATTCCAGTGGAGTTCATTATTGCATTTCAAAAGGCTAACATATTTCAAGATGAAAACTGTAACAACTGTAACTGTTTTACTTATGGAAACTGTAACAAAAGGAGCATGTGTGTGTTGTGCAAAAATAACACACCTACTTTTGAATGACTCCCAGGAGAAAGTACGGCAGTTACATACCTGCACAAAGTTCCATGTGCTTAATTTCAGTGTGCAAGATCAAGACCTAAAAACATTCTTGACCCAAGTGTCAGTTAGGAAAGATGCTGATACTGCTCAAGAGGGTGGAAAAATTTCACAACCTGTGATACGTACAGATTTTAAAGTCTCCTTTTCTGCACAGCTCTTCATTTTTCCCACTGATATTTCCTTAATCATCTGTTCTTTTCTATGCAAAGCATATGTACTTCAACTTACACCAACTGGCTTGATGTAAGCTGAGTTTTTGTCTCAAGCTTACTGTTCAAGCTAGTGGAGTAAGCAATGTATTTGTTTGTGACTGTGTACATTACTTGAAAGCATCCCACATGAATTTTGTGCAATTATGTCTATAAAGCATTCGATGAATAAATTATAGAATATGTTCTGCTTCCAAACACAGAGGTAAATATTCAGAATATTATTACATATGACTAGTGCTCTCTGCATTTCAAAAGAGATTTCAGTGAAGGCATGGTTAGCAGAAGTCATCTGCAGCAACTATCAAACACAGGAAGTGATTATTTTGTGTTCAGTCTGTCTCAGAGGATTGTAGTGAAGACTGAACCCTGAGTTCCTGTAAAATCAACTGTCCCCTCTAAAATATGACCAGTATTAACCGGAAGTTTTTTTATTAATAATATTTTGACATTTATACTGTGTTCAAGCAACTATTTCTAAATCTCCAGGAAGACTTTTGTTTCTGTACAAGTGCCTTAAACATGAACTAAAGCCTTTATAAAAATTGATTAAAACTGATGGCACAAGCAGTAGGCTAGTGTATATTATGAAATATAATCTTGAAGACTGCATTGATTTCAGTGAAATAACCACATGTTTTCTTGGTGCCTTGCAGTGCAGAATAAGCACCTGGGAATACATCATGTTTGCAGCAGTGAAAAAGGTTTGGAGTTAGTGGCATCAGTTTGAATAACAGTTTGTGGGGTAGCCACAGATCTCTTTTGGTTTCACAGAAAATGATGGGCGTGCTTCAAAGCATTGCTAACTATTCTGTCCATGTTTCCCAAAACAAAGTAAAGGTAATCTCTTTTTTTCACTGCAGATAAAAAGACATTTTTGGCACCTACAGTCTTTTCATCTGTCTTTTGGATCTCTCACTTGAAAAAGCCATCAGATTGACTGATAAAAATATACACGTTTGCAGTGTTCATGTCAGCCTTTCCGTTTTTTTTTTTCTTACTGGTTCTGTAATTGGCTGTTAAAAGAAGATCTACAAAAGTATTTGGAGAGTGATTCTTTTCGTCTTCTGTTAAGCTGGTACTTCTTCCATTGTTGAGCTAATCTGACAGCAGCAAAGCTAGAGATATTTCCTCTGGTATATTTTTCTGTGAAGGTTCAGCTAAGATGGTACAAGGGCTTCCACACAAATCCATCAGGCAATGGACAGAAGGAGGTTCTTCCCCAGGGCAGCTTGTCCTACCTACATGACACTTACCTGAGAACAAGCAAAATCACCTGGAGGTGTCTCTCCCTTTATAGGACCCTTTGTAGGGTGTCTCATTTTCATAAAGGAGATGAAGGGATGCAATGAGAAGCTCTTCCAGACTCCGCGAATATGGTTTCTTGCCTAAAGGGAAGGTGAAGAAATCTGATTTACAATTCTGTGTCCGTATGTTGGAGACCATGGTGTCTAATTTTACCAAGAAGTTTAGAAGTTCAGTTATAGAGGTTGATGATTGCATTAATTAAATCAAGAAACACTAAGTGATAACCGTTAGACAAAACACCATTGGCAATGTATTGATTTACAGGGCTTTCAACAGAGCTACAATGGGTTTCTTCCTGAAAAAGTCTGTAAAATGTTTTCATGTTAGGCTATTATGAACATCCCTTCTGCAAAGCAGACTGAAAGAGTAATTTTTTCCAAAATGCCCAGAAATTAGCTACAAAGAAGAGACCGGGTTTTTTTTTCCTGTACACCAAGAATTTAAATGTCAAAGCACTCTTTTCATAAGTCAGTTGCTTTGTTCTTCCTCTTTTTTTTAAAGAAGAAAACATACAAAAGAAAGGGAATTTCAAATGTTCTCTGCATTCTCATGACAGGATAGTTAGTGTTGAGCCAATAAAAAATATAGTACAGGGTCCTGATGAATCTCTGTTGACTTTCACTGGAGGGACACTTTCAGTGCCAGTTCAAGCCAATACGAACAGTATCCATTCCAAGGTATCGTCATGATGTAATGATACTGACTGTAGGTATTTTATCATGCTGAATTTTGATTTTCTCTTTGTTATTAAACAGTAACTTCTAGAATGAAGAAGGGCATGATTATGTTCTTAACAACAGGTAATTTTCTCAACACTATGAACATGATCTTATTAAGAAGAAAAAAAAAAAAGTAAGAAGTCGATTCTGATTTTAAGTCAGACCTGTGACAATACTCTGTGAACATTAGATAAAAGACAAATTAAAGAAAACTTACCAGATCCCGAAGACAGAAGAGGCTGTTCATACAGATACTGTAAAACAATAACTAAATAAGATACCAGAAATTGAATTTGAACTTCAAGACTGGGAAGCAGGACAACAACCAAAATCTCATTTGGAAACCTGATAAATTCATGTTCTTACCAAGCTCTCTGAAGTCAATATTTATAAAAGTCTGACATCTGGATATGATGGTTGTAACTTTTTCAGTATTAGCAACATTCAGCTATAACAGATGGCTACTGCCAAAACACAGAAAACCTTCATTAATAAAAGATATTTCCCCCCCTCTGTGGCTTTGAATATAGAATTTGATAGAGGCAGAAATTTATTTCCTTAGAAGAATAAGGCAACTCTCTCATAATTCAAATTATTTTTTCAGTATAGTAACACTGTAAATATTCGTTTCACTATTGATCTAGATTTAATTACAATATTCATAAGAGTTATGATGATTTGGTTTTCTCTGCTTGTTTTACAGCTTTAGAAAACATTCGTTGTCTTTATTGAAGGTTTGGGATTTTTTTTTAGTTTGAATATTGCAAGCTTTGCAGCATACATAAAAAATATTCTTCTCCTTCATCATTAAAAAAAAAGAAGCAATCACAATTTGTTGATTTCTCCTACCATTACTGCAGTTTCACATTTGATAAATTTCAGTTTAAATCTGTAAATACCTTCTCAGCCTTAATATCTGCAAGTCACCTCAGCGGAACTGACAAGTAGGATTTATAGGATGCTCAGTGGCATCAAAGCAATCTTCCTATTCACTTACAAGAAATTCAGGTCAGCCATCATAAGAAAATGGGGCAAGGAGTTCCTTAGTCATTCCTGAATCATTTGAGAGTTTCTTACAAATCCCATGTCAAATACAGTTTCATAGAAAGGAAAAGCATTTCTGTAAATGAAATTTTCTTGGAAAGGTAGACTGGGGCCACTAATTACTCATTTGAAATTCTGTTCTTCAATATGATATTGCACTGCACATGGCATATTACTACAGAAAAGAGATTTAAAAGCCTTTGTTGCTGTTGTAATTGAGGCTAGGGTGACTGTCCATTTGTACTTCCACGCAGCACCTATTTTACTTGGTGGTGATCATACAACAACCCTGAGTAAACTCTAGTAAATCCCTACATACGATTACCACGTAAGGAAACAATTTAACGTTTGTTTCCTTTCTATAAAGGAAAATGTTAAGCAAGCACTGTGCAGATGTCATTTTTTCCTTCTGTCTCTTTTCCGTACTAAGGATCCAGCTCACGCAGCGCCACAGCTAACAGCCTGCCTGCATTGCCAGGGTTCAGCATATTCACTCACGTAACAACCTGGGTTGAGAAAAAAGCTTCACTGAGCACCTCTGAAGCACCTCTGGGCTGATGGAAAAGAGCCACAACTGCTCTGCACCGTTTCAGGCTAAAACACTCATTCTGGAGAGGAACCTCGTGTTTTTCTTTGACACATCCAATTGTCTGCTGAGCCTTGAAGCAGTTTGTATCGATTTGACCTGCTGTCAGCACAAGATACAGCTGCTCAGTCCTAAGAAAGCAGAAACAGAACTGAGGCAAAGGCTAACTACTCACTCGGTGTAAGTTATAACCTGAAAACAACCAGTTGTGGATGCAGGCTGCAGTCAGCTATTGCACTGCCTCTGATTGACCAGCTGCGGTCAATAGATGCTATTCCCATCTGCAGGGATCTCTCTGCAACATTTGGCAGTCTCAAGTATGAACTGTAGTGGTGCCAACTGGAATGGTGGCACACGAAGTTCATTAAAACTGTTTAAATATGTCCTGAGGACTAGTAAAAGGAGATTCCATCTTTCCTTGTGATGTCTCACAATATATACTTGTTAATCTTTTCAAATTTAACATTTACGTACAACTACTAACTAAATGAGCTAGTAGATGGAAAAGCAAAGGATAACATTCTGAAAAGTTTGCAGAGAGAAAGATTTGCATCCACAGAGGTACATTCAAGTCCCCACTCTGTTTTTTTCATTACGCTCTCTCATGTTAGCATTCCTAAGTAATCAAGTAGTTCTCTGTGGTTAGGAGAGAGCATCCTATCTTCTGTCTCTTGACTTTTCTTTTCCTGTATATGCCTTCATCAGTTCCACAGGGACAAAAGCAAGGCCATAACCTAGTCTTCAGCTAGTACTCAATACTCAGCAGGAATCTTCAGCACTACAGGATCATTTTTTCTGCTTTCTGCATTGGCTTTCCAGAAAATATCAAATGAGGCTCACAGTCTTGCACTTCCTCTGTAAGACTGTCTGTGTCCTAAGCCTGAAAAAATTACAAACATTGTAAAGCTGCAGGCTGACTACATAGCTGACAATTCTGTTCTGCAGGCAGGGCGTGATTTTCTATTATAAGTGTACAGCTCTCCTGTTTCAGAAAGGCAGCTTTTTCAAGGGACTGGATGCTGCAGGACTGTAAACTGGACTCACACAGAAACTAAGGACCATTACAGAACTCAGCGCCTTCTGTTGCCTGGACTTTCCTAATGTAACTAGAGGCTGACTTGCCCAGCGGGTGAAATTCTCCAAATTCTCCTAATCAATCTAAGAATAAAAATGAAGAGCTAACATCAAAATGTACATTTACCACACAATCTTCACAAACTTCACTTCCATCAATGGAAAGAAGTTCCACACCAAAATGAACGTAACTTCACAACACTGACAAAGGTGGACAATTTACACACACTCCACCCCTTGGCCATTCACCACAGTACAACACAAATTCTCCTAAATTATTACATCTATTACACACCTGTATTCACCAGAAGAATCCTAATTTTGTATTGCCTTAAATGGTGAATGAAAAGTGAGTATGACTGTCATGGTGATGCTGTTTGGATTTGTTTTGGGTATAACAGCCTTCGATCTTGGATTTAGCAATGATGCTAAAGTGGATATGATTGCACAAAGGGGAAAAAAAATGAAGAACCAGAGTACTGAGAAAGGGAGTTTTTTCATCTCAGTAAACATAAAGCAGTAGTAAATTTGCCTTTGCCTGTCTGCTCAACTACATTTCATGAGTCAGTTGTTTTAGCAGGATAGCAGAAAGAAGGTAGGTTGATGTTTAGCCCTTTGTATGGGTGAAAAAAATTGCCAAAGAAAAAAACAGTATGACTAAATGGTTGTATCACAATAGTTTGTTACCTAAATGGAAAATGATAAATCTAGTGTTAATTTCAATCTGTGTGCCTGTAACTCTTCAGAGGAAGTTTTTGGATGTACAGATCCTACCAGTCTGAAAATCTGTGACAGTTAGGGTTCCCCAATTTTTCGTTTAGCTGCATTTGTGCTTAAAAAATAGATTGAGTTACATTCATTGAATGCATTAAAAAATTGAACTACTCTTTTCCTTTCGGTTCATTTTAAAAAATGTTCACAAAACCAGAGTGTGTGCCTTTCATCTAACTCAAATTTAGAAAGAAATGCTCAACGTTGGAGTCAAGCATTGATTAAAAATTGTATTAGTATGTTCTAAATTCAGCCAGTTGCTTTTGTTTATCTCATTAGCTGATTATGACTTACCTGAAATATGGAAGGTCAGTACACGGTTAGACAGGCTGTGCTGCAATGCCAATATTAATGGCAGGCAGGCTAATCTAGAAATATTGCACATAATTGTACAGTGAGTTAAGGCACTTTTCCATTACAAATGTGTGAGAAATAAGCCTGTAGCTGGCACAGCGAACATCACAGGACTCCTACAAGAGAGTGGGTTTCGGGAGCACTTCCAACTGTGATGAAACCCCAGTTGGGTCCCAGCCATGTGGCAAGATGAAGCTTAAGTCCGTAACATCTGCGCCTACACTCCCGTTTATTTTCAGTGGATGGCAATGTTAGCAGTCAAACAGCTTTGGAGATGCTGTACCCTGATGGACCTCCCAGCGTGACAGCCAAGGCACAAGGGTGCCAGGGAGCAGGGTGCAGTACATCAGACTTCATCTCACACTGCCGCTGAGCATTACAAACAGCTTGGCTCATCTTCAAGGGCTGTTACTGTTAACTCTCCACAGTCACTGACATTTTAGAGCAACACAAGGAAGCTCAGCTGCACTGCCTTCTGAGAGCCCAGCCCTACTCTCTTGCGCAGCCAAGCTGTCTACACATGCTGTAAAGCACCGTGTTGCATAACATCCGAGCGCTATGCATGCACTACGCTAGATAAACCTTAACTAGCTAATGTTCAATTTGTAACATTAAAATGAGTAACAGAGTTTTGAGATATGAAAGCTCTTCTAAGTGGGCAATTTCAGTGAGTGATTTTATGTCATACCAAAGTGTGCTGAAATGCTGATCAGCATACCAGAGTTAGGGACTGGTATTGTTGTAAGGATTTGGAGAGCTTAAAAAGCAGAGTTAAACCTGATCTTATTTATTGGGCTACTTTATTCTTTGGCAGGCTGACATGTGTTAGAAAGCAAGAGTATATTAAAAAGAGTTGCAATTACAGGTATGCTGTGTAGTCCAGCAGAATTTTACTGGTTTATATCTCATGTCCTGCTATAAAAGAATATCAGAGGAATTATTGTAAGGAAAATATCAGTCATATTTCATTCTCAGGTGCATTGGTTCCCCAATGAGCACAGGTCTTACTGGACATGACCATGTTCCAGAGTTCAGATATTTACACTAGGAGATGTTTCCAAACCAACCTTAGCTCTAGCTGAATGTTCATTTTTATATTTTCCGTTTTATTTATGATTCACCACATTTATTAAGATAAAAGCTTGCACTGCAGAAATAGACTAAAGTATACCCCCTACATACAAACTGATCTCCAGATTACTAGCAAAATTGCTGCCTTTGTATACTTACAGGCTGATGTGATAACTGAAAATAACTTCCATTAGCACTATAAAAACTCCAGCTGATACAAAATGAATTTCATTTGATACCAGCAGAGAAAAATATTGGCTACTGAGATATTCTTTGTTCATGGTTATTTACAGTTAGCTAGAATCCATGTAATGTTCAGGACTCAGAAGTCTCCAGATGTTTTTCTTTACATCAGGGTCTTAAAAACAAGCTTTTCCCTCTAAGACTGCCCCGTATTCATATATACACATTACATTCTTCTGTCTTAATCTATATAGCTTCCATGTCTTTGATTCATTGGGAAAAAAAAAAAAAAAATCACTGTAAAGAATATATACACGAGCTTGACTACATTCTAATTCAATTTTATCTTATTTCTGCAGAATCTGCTGAAAAGACTTTTCTGTAGATTCCTGGAAAGTTAAGGTAGCCTGTGTTGCAGGTTATGCAAAAGGATTTTTTTTCCTAGCATCTTACCAAACAATAACATACATGCAGAACCAGGGCGTATTTTCACCAAGACAAGACCCAGACACTGTGCAAGTTTAATGTTACTGAATCCCTAAGTGAAAGATCTTGTACACCATCAGCTGGGTGAGTCACAGAGATTATATTTGGGCATTTTGGGCAGTCAGCAAAAAAGAGCGTCTTGATGGTTAGTTTGAGTGCTCTACTATTGTTGGATAGTTCCAGTTGCCTTCTTCCAAAATACAGGCAGACTTTAAGTGACACAAGAATATCACTGTGAAACAACGCTGCTTAGGTTCAGCTGCAGATTTCTTTGGGTTTGTCTTTGCTGAGCAATTATTGACTCAGAGCCTACATATCACAACAGAACAAGAAAAGCATGAAACAAAGTCCAAAACCATAGCTATAACTTGTTGTCTATATATTTTTTTATGCAAGAATAAGGTCATGAAAGAAGAGGTCAGTGGATTGTTTAAATGTAAACTTCATTTATAAATCCAACAGATCCTAAATTGTGTCTTCCTTGCCTTTTTAATTAGATTTATGTTAAGAGAATGCCAGACACAAAAGGATATATATGTTGCATTTAATCCCATTTATGCGAAACCCTGTTTCCAGTATGTGGTCTCAACTGTGGCTTCCTCTGAAATCAGCAAGTTTGAATGCATTCTAGTTGCATGAAAATCAAGCCAGTAAAGATGTCTAGAGACTCTATCCACATTTCTTGAACTTTCATACTCACATTTAGATCTCTATGTCTGCATGGTCTCGGCCCTGCTTCTAGAGACTGGGCACAGCAGAAATTTTGTAACATAGCAGTGAGAGACTGACCTATGGGACACTTGTCTCAAAGTTTGTCTGCGTGGAGTTGCCAAGAAGCTCCTCTGAAGATGAAAGAAACCGCAGACCAAACATCTGAACTGTTCCACTCTCTGCGACTGACAGAGACTACTTTGATGGACTCTCACCTGCATCCTGGTTTTCCACTCTTTTACAGACTTTGGGACTCACCGGGTGGGGACAATTGATTCAGATTGGACTAACTGTATTAATTGGACTTGTATTCTTAGTAGTTGGTATAGCTATTGTCTTCAATACATGATTACTCGGCTGTTCTCTGTTTTTTTCTCCTTCTTCTCTCTCTCCCTCCTATTCATTATATTAATTTCACCACTCCTGAAGAACTTTCTGCTGCTAATTGATTGGAGTCACCGGGTGGTGTTTGAGACTTAAGAAAGCATGTCTCAAATCAACCTGAGCAGTTAAGGCCGGAACCTTCTGCCATCAGCAATACTTGTGACAGTTTTGCATTTGAAAGCACTTCTTGGACAAAACCAGAAGCTTTTGCTTTCAAATGAGAAAGCCCAAGGCAGGAGATACTGGATGGTGCTTCCTTGAAGACTCTGGCCTGGGAGCAAATATTTTCAGCTTGCTAAAGGAAGTCAGGAAATGATGCCATTGTGTTCTGTGAAGTCAGGACAGTCTGGCGTCTACCTGCTTCCTCTTATCTCTTGCATATTCCTCTACCTTACTCCCTTTCTATTCTGTCCTATCGCTACTCTTTCTCAATTTTTGATAATAAAAGCAAGTTTAGTTTATGGCATTTGACCTCGTTTGTGTCTTAATTTCCTCTCTTGGGATAGTAAAGAAACCTCCTCTGACTTTGGGTTGGGACAAGCGGTGACCATCACAGGTGCTTTCCTACTGTGGAGGAGGCAAGAGTATGTCTTTACAGTGGCATAGAGTACACAGATCTTTAGTCAAGTACAGGGCAAACTAGCAGATTCACATTACAGCCCAGTAATAATACGTGCTAGGTTTCAAGAACAATAGTCAGCCCGGTCCAGTTGGCACCACGCCTCTTGGCCGTCTGATGATGGATGATTGCAAAGCTACCCAGGCAGTATCGCAGTGCTGGGGGATGCAGCTAGCTCCGCTGCTGAAAGAATTTCTTGTGCCACAGTGAGCTGATTTCTGCTATTTCCAACTTAGAAGTATTGGGTGCTAGTAGGTACTACTCAGCAAAAGTGAGGACAGTAGGACTATGTCCTCTGGTAGGCTTCTGTAACAAGCATGGAAGGAAAAAACTCAATCATTAGAAAAAGTTGCTCTGCTGGGAAAATGTACTGGAACATCAACTATTTTCATATATGGATGTGTTCAAGGCCAGGCTGGATGGGTTCCTGGGCAGTTTGATCTAGTGAGCTAGTGGTTGACAGCCCTGTTCATGGCAGGAGGGCTGGAACCAGATGATCTTTGAGGTCCCTTCCAACAGAAGCCATTCTATGATTCTATACGTATTCAGCAGTCTTTATTATTTTAGGAAAATTTGCTTGAGATAAAACTGTAAACTCACACAACTAAAATCAACAATTTTAACTCAGCACTTATGAAGGTCACCTTGGGTACACTAAATGGTAGGCAACTTCCTATTTTCTCTGTTTAAACTCTTTCTGAAGGAATTTCGTAAACTTTTTGATCTGTTTCCTGCATTGGGAAACTTTTCCAAGAAGAGTTTATTCCTGTGGCTCTTAGTATAAAATCTTCATAGCTGTTTAAATATTTGTGGTTTGGGTTTGTTTGGGGGTTATAAGATAATCTTTCCAGTGTAAACTTCTTGGCCACCCAGAAATAACAGATGGATTGTTTATGCTAAACTCAGAAAAAAAAAATAAAATAAAATAAAAAAGCTACCATCTCTTTACTTTTAGGAATATTTCTAGGATATTTATTTCTCCATTCTTCAGGCTTCCCACTTAGATGTACCAGGGCAAATACTTGCTATTGGTCTTTCTGGTGAAACGTTGACTGCAAGCAGTTTAAAACCTCAGAAGGAGCTGGGAAGTTTTTCACTGTTTCCTGAACAATAAAAGACTAAAACAAAGGAAAAAATGAAAGTAAGAAGCTGGCATGTATGTATTTTTTTTAGGACTGGTTCAACTGATATAATTTAAGAACTGAGCTATTGTTTTGGTCTGCAAGAAGATTTGTAGAATCTGCTACCTAGTAGAGCTCTACATACTAGAGATTGTAATACATATTACAATATTGTAAGAATTGAATAAAATTCCTAATAATGACAACTTGAGACCTTGAAGCCTGTATCATTGTATACAACTGATAGCAAAAAGAGAATGAATAGAGCATCAATTTAGCTAACACTGATGAAGTAAAGGAATGGCTTTGAGATCAACATGATGAAGTCTAAAAAGTAAAACAGAGCAGAGCTATCTCAGCCTAGAAGATAAAGCAAGGAAGTTTTTATTTATTGATCTGCTTAGCATTGAATTGAGAGCTTGTGAAGATGAAACAAGGCATCAGTTAGAAGTAATAAGGACTGTCATAATCAGAAAGATGGAATGAGATTCATCCCCACCACTTATTTACTCCAGTCGATGTCTGTGCTGGCAAATCCTCTGCTCTGAACCACGTAATGACCTTCAAAGCACCTGACATCGAGGTCCATTCAAGCTGACAACTGTCCAATTTTCAAAGGTAATGACAGCTTTGGAGTAGGGGTTCATATTGTCTATAAGGCAGCTAAAGCTATACTTACTGTCGAATAAGTGTTTTGTTTCTATGGAAAAAACAGAAAGTGAGTCCTTTAAGCTCTGATCAGATTGACAGATTGGAAACATAATGCTGAAAGATTGCTTACTCTGCAGCTAAGCCTGTATTTTAAAATGAGGTTATACTCTGAAAAGTGACTGAATAAATGGCCCAAAATGTATTTTATTATTTATTTGGATTTATGAGTATATGAAAAGTGGGTAAACTGTGTTTTGACATTTTAAACCCCCCACAAATCAAACTAAAAAGGGAAAACAAGCAGCAAATACCATTATGTACCAGACAGCAGTAAGGAGGCAATCCTTTTGAAAGATTATAGAGCGTCTTACTTTCTGAGTTTTCCAACCTCAATAATTCTTGAATCTCAAAGTAAGATCATTAGTTCTGTGGCACACTATGCGGTTAAGACTTGTTTCTTGCAGACTTAGAGTACGCTCATTGTTGCCCCCCTTTCCTTCCTTTGCTGGTGTCTTCGCTAATAGCAGCCGTATCATTACCTTCCACGTTTTTATGTCAAGAGTGCTATTGCTGGTTTTGCACACTTTTAAAATTCCATTCAGATCTTGCCAAAAAAGCTGACCTCTTTCTAACTTGTTCAGCCACAGCAGGACAAACATTACCAAACACAGCAAGTTATGCCAGAAATTAGTGATTCTGCTGAAGATGGATGTGCCTCAGGGGCATGAGCTCCTGCCCACACAGTTTCTTTGGTTCAGCAGTGCTAACAGCATCACTGAAGTCTTGGTTAACACAGAAAGGAAGTAGGTGTAAACAGCTGGAAAAAACGAATTTCTGAGAACCGCTGTTCTCCAGAGAATTATCTTCTCTATCACAAAACTTCATCAACATTCAAAGACAAACTCACAGCTCTCTGAGTAGAATAGAATTAAAAATGATCAAAATCTTATAGATTACCTAATTCCATTAGAGGCATTCTTCATTTACCAGGAAAACATAGATCGCTTAACCATGTGCAGAGGAACATCTCCTTTCCAGGTCCTTCCTCAATCCAGGTTTCTCTGTACAGAGAATCAGTGTGATGACAAGGAAGGAGCGAGATCACAGGAACAATCACCCAACACCTGAAACCATTGTATTATGCTTGTTGCAGATGCCCAAATGAATCATCCTGGCAACTGTGATATCTAAGTTCAAGAGGTCAAAGAGCAATTTAGATAGAAAAGCATCCAAGTTTACCAAGGCTGGATCCCTAGGTGGCCAATGAAGACAACTGGTTTTGGTGCCTGTTGGATATTTGGAGTTATCAATTTGTGTAAGATCATTGTTTTTCTTTGCTGTTCATGTAAGCAGGAGCTCTGTTTGCTGTGCATCTCTCCTCCTCCTCTTGAACTTTGCATAAAAACAGTGACACCAGTTGTGATCATTATTTTAACTGGCTACTAATTAGATAGCAAGATTAGAATAATCATCTAATCAGTGGAGGGGACGGCACATTCTGCTGCCAGACCTTCTCACTTACCTTAGGCATTTTAGGTATATGTGTTACCTGAGATGAATGTAATTCTTGAATTGTCCATCTCTCTCTCCAAGAACTATGAAGAGAGAAAACTTGTCTACACCATGTCTTATGCTTGGACACTAGTGCGGTTTTAGCATGACCCCAGCCTTGTTAAATTAACAACAATTCTAGCAAACCATTTAATTTATTCAGACAGATGGTAGCTATATATGTTCTCATGGCAGGATTAAATCGCTATGATATCAATACCTGAAACAAGCTTCTCTATTATTTGCTCCTAGAGGCTTCTTGTTTTAATCTATTCACTTATTGATTGGATGATGTTTGCAAGGGGCCACTGAAGTTGAAAATTCAAATCAGCAGGCTTGCATCAAGCCTCGTGCAGCTGTGCCTCAAGCTGTCCATGTGCAGTACACATCAGTTATACATACAGTCTCAGTTTTAGTATATTCCTAATGTGCTAATAAACGTAAAAGATATTATTTAACTGGTTAAAAAAAATAAAAATAAAAAAAGGTTTATACCTGTTCTTGCTTCTAGGAGCCTCCTGTTTAGGGTGAGTTCTATAAAATGATGAGTTCTATAATAACACGTATTACTTTGAGCTCATACCCTCTGTAGTGGAAGAAAGAAGAACGATCCATATAAGTAATACCATAGGTCTATAGGATTAGTATAGGATAAGTATGCTTATTTAATACATTTGGACATGGGAACTCCAGAACAATTTACTGAGCTTTGCTAAAAATATCTCAAAAATAATTTACTATTTGTTTGGGTTGTTTTCCTGCTTAGGAAAATTTCTCTTACTTTTGTTTCTGCCATGAAATATGGATTGACGCAAAGTTCAACAGCATATCCAAAGGATGAGGAAGCCCCAATGAATTTCCTGGAATTTGTGAGACAATTCATAGGGTAAAGGTTTTTCCTAAATTTTTTAATCATTGCTGTTTAAAATTTCATATAACTTCAGTATCTATTTGGCCTCTCTGTCCTGCTACATTCACTTTGCTTGTTGTCTAGAGCCCTTTTGAGGAAATCTCCTCTTCGCCTCTCCCCTCTTTTTCACATCTGCTCCTTCCTGCCACTGGAGTTCTGCTCTTCTGCCTTCCTTGAAGCACAGCCACCCTCTGCCATCTTCCATACCCTATTTGCTTATCCATTTCCCCTCCCCTGTTTTTGTCCTTTCCAAGCCATTAACTCTACATTTTCTTTGCTCAAAGCATAGTGTCCTCCCTCCTGAAATAAGAAGGTGATCCAGTAATATGACTCTAAAATCTGGAAAAAAAAAAAAAAAAAGCAAGTTGAAAACGATTACAGCTCATCATCTCTGTCCATCACTTTCTCTCATAGCCTAGTATGGAGCAATATACTCTGTATACTACTTGGGAGGTCCCTGGCTTCAGTCACACAGCAGTTGCTGCACTCACTCAGACAGGAAACATAATGCTTGTGTTCCTTGTTGATGCAAGAGAGAAAAAGAACATGAATTTCCACGGTCTGCTTATTTTTGTGCCTGACTTAGGTATGTTGCAGCAGTGGCTGAGGATCTTAATGCTCGGTGAGAGGGGATGCTCTTTCTACCCAGCATAGCTCTCAAAACACTTGGAAAGTACCTCTCATCCTTCTCTCATATAAGGAAATAAATCCATTCATTTTAAATAGATAATGCTTGCATTAAGAAACATTGGGTAAGCATAGGAATATTCCTATAGGAATTTTCCATGAGAAAACAATAGGAACATGTTTCTGTGTCAGGTCAAGACTGTGTGTTCCTGTGCCCCTCCTGAGAACAAGCACCTACCAGCAGTGCCCTGGGATGAGCTGTGTGATGTTTGGCCTTTTTATGGACAAGGATGCAGGAGACACAGAGCCAGACAAAGAACCAGGATGCTAGCAGCAAGCTGCAACTTCCCCTAAACATCTCTGGCTGCCCCAGCAATGGCTGCAAATGGGCAGATGCTGATATGACCTTGTCTTGGGTCTTCTTAAGTTTCTCCCATGCTGGATGAGTGCTCCAGCATCTCCCATAAATTGCCGTTTCAGGATCAGTGTTCACAGGGGGATTTCAGGTTAAGTAGGAATGTGTCTAGCAAGCTTAGGTTATTAAAACAGTCAAACAATTCTGCAAAATGAAGAGACCAGGCTGCTGTCTCACTCTAGGGTAGGTTTTAATCACTACTACTGAGTATTATTTCCTCCAAGGCAGAAATGCCAGGATAAGGCTTTTTTCATCCCTGCCTCTCAGAGCAAACAAAAACATACCTGCACATTATTTTCAAGCACAGGGCAGGTCCTGACCCCTTGACTGTTTGCTAGTTGCTGCAACTCTTTTGTGATACAAGGTTGAGTCTGGTACTGAGAGGGAAGCAGGCTGATTTTGTATAGGTAAAAGGGAATACATTGTTTTCCAAATACCTTCCAAGCCTGGTCATTAGACACATTTGCTGCACATCACAAATGTTTATTTAATCTTAGCATGTTGACATGAAAACAATGCCTTGAATAACTGGAAAAAAAAGTGTTTACTTTGCAATGTCGGGATATTAAGCTATGAAACTGCCCAACTTATTTAAATCTGTGTACACTTAAAGAAATTGTACATAACCCCAGAAATAGGATCTGCAATCTAGTAACAGCATAACTAGAGGCTAGATAGAGCAAACCAAAATTTTCCTTTCCTTTCAGTTCCTTTTTCTTTGTACGTTAGTTTCTTTTGTTTCTAAGTTGGAAAAAGGCTAATTTTCTCTAATAAAACCCCATTACTACTGTGAGATATACAACAGTGCAGCACCCTGGCACTTCCACAGCATGACGCCAAATGAAGCCGCTATGGAATTAACTTCTTTCATATAGAAAGAAGCATGCATGCATGTTTTGCTCACTGTCCTACACCCTCAATTCACATAGGGAGAGTAGGCACTTCTCACCATGTGGAAACTGTTAAGAGGATTTGAAAACAAATGTTTTTAATTGAAATTGTCATTGCCGAGCCAGACTGCTGTCTGGGGTATCTTGCTGAAAAGTGACAGCAGCAGCAGGGAAACAATGTAAAAGACTGCAGAAGCAGTTTCCATTCTGCACTAATTCAGGGACCACATATGGGAAGCTTTCATGTTGTTTATTTTAAGAACTATCACCAAGGGTGGAAAGCCCCTCAGTGGTGCGAGCTGAGAGCTGAGGAGAAAGCACAACCTGGGCTGAACCCTGGTGGTCTGTGCCCCTCTGCCACTGACCTGCTGTGCAGCCTCATGCCACCACGTCAGCCTCAGTGCCTGTATTTCCTCACAAATTCTATCATCGTTCTGCCTCTTGAAACCAGCATTTCGCTGGGGACGGCGACGATCTTTATGTAATGAATCTTTAAGCATCACCACAATAACACTGCAGTCAGCAATGTGAATGGTAACAAACAATACTTTGCATTCGTACATCAGCTGTGGAAGGTCTCACCTCCCTTCAGTTCAGCTCCAAACCTATGGCAAATGCTTAAAAGACCCCAACAGAGACTCAACAGTCCTGAAAAAATTCAGTGTAAAAATGAATATTTATTTAATCCTTATCCAGATAATTCTTCTACAAGTCTTTTGTTTTTTACACTGTGAAATCTTGAAGGTCTGACTATGTAAGTTTTGCTTGTGAAGGCCTGGGTGCTGTGCATGTGTGTGATTACCTACCACACACGTTAGCCAGGTGTGCCTTCAGTGTGTTGGTACCAAGGCGTGGGGTCAAGTTGCCCCATTCTCATTGCCCTGCAGAGACTGCAGCTGTGACACATCTGCACCACATCCAGTTCTCACAGGAATGTTTATGGCCAGGACATGTTCCCTAACAACACGTGGCTAAAGCTGATCCTGGCCTCTGGGTGTGGAGCACAGAGCTGAGAGCTGACTTCTGTGTACCCACTCTCCAGTGCTTCCCTTTTAGCTCATGCTTCAGCCTTGGAAGTGCCCATGGAAAGCAATGCCACCTAGTTCTCTTCTGCTTCCACAGAAATTTACATAGCAAAGGGTGAGGGGGGTGAAACCCAGCACTAGGATCATTTTGATATTGTCTTCTTTTACGAATGAGACAGAAGAATGCCCCTCTTTCACAGGAGGGAGGGAAAACAACTTTTGCTAAGCCAAGCTGATCTTTCTGAACTCGGACGACAGAGCATTGCCAATTCTGTCAAAATGGTCTCAGTTACATGAATAAACCTGACAATGTATTCAGACAGACCAAAACTATCTGCAAAAAGCCTCTACATCAGTTCACAGCATGAGCGAACTACAAGCAAGCCTTTCCTGTTTCAGACAAAGTGGAACTGAAACCAAAGAATTAGTGTAATTTTATATTCCAGTTAGAGAATTATATAACACTTGCGCTACCCTGAATCCATAAATAGCCTCACTCCTCTTGTGTGCTCTCGCCTCCCTAGTTCTTGAAATATTAAATCCTTTTTGATAGCATCCTTTGGACTCTTAGCTTAAACACTGCATGAGCAAATTAAGTTTGCATGTGTAAAGTAATGTCCATGTGAGGTGCCTCTTCATGTTATGTTATGCATCTTTGATGCAGAAATGGAAATGCTTTGGGCATTCTGCAGACCATTCTGGACTCATGCACTTACGGCAAGGAGCCAGCTGTTGCATCCTCCTCCTAGGATGGGGAAGCACATTTCTGTGCCTTATTCCAGGTGGGCACTCTGAGCATGCTCCAGGCTGCAGGTTGCAACCAAAACCTGAGAAAATGCCCTCTTTCCTGTCCCTGTGTCCAGTTTCTACAGGAAGGGAAGCTGGCCCCCTAAAAATGGAAAGGGTCACATGCAACTTTCCCAGCATGAATGGCTGGGAAGTGCAAGACATGGTACAGCCTATGCTTGCACCGCTGTTAAACGTAACTGGGGTCTGTTCACTACTTCTCCCCCACTATAAGGGACTAGGCTTGAACCCCCAAGCAGCCTCTTCTATCCTTGCCCCTCAAGTCACATTGTAAGTATATATCCCTCCACCTTGTGTGGATGCTTCCAATTCTAATTCAAAAGCTGTCTCCCTTTGGCACAGATTTGTGTCTCCACGCTTTTGTGATGGAAAATTATGAGCTGAAATAAATAATCATGAGCCTGTGGTAGCAGAAAGAGTGATGTCCCCTAAAGGAAGGAATCCTCAGCAATTTCAGCTGTCTCCATAATTAATTTTCTGTGTCCCTTACTTGGGGTATCTGTCACACTTTGCAAATCCACACCAGGGCATTGTAGCTATTGCTTTAGGGCACAAGACATTTATATTCTCTGAGACCCATTTTGGGAGCCTCAGTCCCACTGAGTAGATATTATACATTCAAGGAGTCTTACTGATACAAAAATGACTAACCCTGTGAGTGCAACTCACAGCATCAATAAGCTACGTGACTTACTAGACAAATTAGCATTGCTCTGCAAACGCACCGCAAAGTAATGCAAAGGCGGTGTATTGCTTTGCAGAAGGAATGGGCTGAATCACTTGAGACCCTTGCCTTGCTGCTGGCTGAGGTGTGTGGGGGGGAGTTGTTTAGGTTTAAGTTGTTTTTTTTTTCTGAAAGCTGTGCATAGTTTAAACAGAAAGCATGAACTTGTTGAGGAGTGGTAAGCAATGGTCGGAGTACAAGAAGCTGGACTGAATAATCACAGGGCAAGTAAATGCCAGGTAGGTATGATCTTCACATAACAAGTCCCATTCCTCCTGCTCATATACGTATTTCTGTTAATATTATCCTCGGGGTAAAACGCAGTACCAGACATGAAATGCTAAGCATGCCATGAAAACGGTGATTTTTATGTATGTTGTTAAAATGTCAGGCAAATTCAGACTTGTATCTTGTTATGGGTTAATCTGGCAGGCAGCTCAGCACCATACAACCATTTGCTCAGGCCTCTCTACCAGGATGGGAGAGTGAACCAGTAAAAAGGTAAAACTCATGAGCTGAGACAGTTTGGTAGGACAGAAAAGGGAGTGAAAGTAGTAATAATAAACAGTAAGAATAATGACGAAAGAACATGCAAAATGAGTGATGCACAATGCATTGCTCACCACCCGTTGACTGATGCCCAGCCAGTCCCCAAGCAGTGTCTGTCCCCCCAGCCAGCTCCCCCAGTTTAATATTTCCACACGATGCTTTATACTGTGGAATATCCTTTTGACCAGTCTGGGTCAGCTGTCCTTGCTGTGACCCCTTCCAGCTCCCTGTGCACCCCCAGCCTCCTCACTGGCAGGACAGCTTGAGATGCTGGAACATCCTTGGCACTGTGTAAGCACTGCTTTGTAACAACTGAAACATCAGTGTGCTATCAACATCATTCTCGTCTTGAATCTAAAGCACAGCACCATTCTGTCTGCTTGGAAGGAAATTAACTCTATCCCAGCCAAAACCAGAACACAGCTAAACACACCTTTCCCCCTATTTCCACAAGCGTCTGTAATGTCTTAATTATTCAGGCATTATGCTACCTCTTACTTTCTAACTAGAAATGTGAGGATCATAGGCTGGCAAATTTTAATTACTTACATTCATTTCAGAAATAGCTCAAATTACTTTGAACTGTATTTTCTGTGGCCTGGTTGACATTGTTTGTGAGTTGATGTATACAAAACGTGTTACTTTTGCCATGACCGTCATATGAAATCTTTCATCTTTTTCCATAACATCTGTTCTATATAGAGCGTGAAGAAATCCTTTTTGTTTTCTTTTGATTTGACTACTTTTGCACTGTTTCTTCTGTTTTTTTTTAAATAATCATGACATGCATTGTACAGTTGGGCCAAGGCAATCAGTGCCCTTGCTGCCTTTCTTCTGAAACAAGTTCTATTAACTCAGAGTTTCCTCTGGATTGAATTTTAGTTCCCCTAAAGCTGCTGCTGTACTGTGCCTCCTTTTAGACTGACCTCACTGAACAGAGCTGCCATTTCGTATGCATTATCCTTACCAGAACCCGGACTTACTCAAATAACGTAAAGAAATCACTGCCTCTACCTCTCTTCCCTTGAGATGACATTCTGCTCCATAATTATGAATAATACCCCTAAGACGGCAGATGTGATTGGGTTAGCAACTGAACTATCTGAGGGAAAATAACCAGAATCAATTTTTAAAAAATAATAACTTAATAGATTTGAAGGCCATAGGGGCTGCTGTGATTGTATGGGTTATATTCCTACAAAACAAAATAATTCCTGGCTGAGTTAAATAGTATATTTTTGTTAGAGATTCAGTTTTGAATTAAAGATACATCCCTTGGTGGATTGCTGCAATGATTAATTACCTCTGCTATTTACAACTGCCTATCCCCCTTGAAATGCCAAGCATCAGTTAATAGTCTGAACACAGACATGAGTTCATGCTTCTTCCACTGGGTTAACAACTCCTCCACCCTTGAGGGGTGTTCAAAGACTGCTCTCAGCTGTGCTCAGAATCTTTGGGTGTTTGTTGGGGATTCTTTGTTTGTTTTGGATGATTTTTGTCTTTATTTTTAATTTGGTTTTTTTGAGTTGCTTTTTAACAGGCTAAAGGTATTGCCTCATTGCAGAGAAAATTTTCCATACATGTAGTTATTCTTGATCTTTCTAAAATCTCTTTAGATTTCTGAAACAATCCTTTACAAATGCTCTCCAGCTTTTGTCATCTTCTTTTTCTTTTTTTCCTCCAAAGCCTGGTACTAGCATGGGGCACAGTATTCTGCAAATGATCCCATCAGTGCTATACGGAGAGGCAATCCGACCTCCCACTCCCACCCTGTAGCTCCTTGCATCTCATCTGCATTCTCAGCCAGCGTATCTCAGAGGGAGACCATGTTTGGTTTGTTAACCAGTGGGACTACAAAAAAATCTGAAAATATAGCTGCTTTCCAGTAGAAAATCTTCAGACTGCTTCTGCTTTCTGTTATGCTCCAACACACACGCATATATAAAAGAACCAGCAGATAAAACGCTTCAATTAAGACTCGCTGTTACAATGCCCCCTGGGTACGACAGCTTGCTTCTCCCCCATCTCCTCCATGCGTTAGGCTTCCTGGTCAGGCTAAGAGCTGAGGAGCAGAAATAAAAGCAGTGACAGGAACCAAGTGCCAAGAGGAACGGCAGGGGCACAGTGTAGCACTGTCAGACCTGATTTACAAAGTGGCATAAGAGCATAAACCCTCCAAACCCAAACGCCATGATACTCTACAGCTGGGTCTGAAGACCGTTTTTTTCCATTTAAAATAACTGCATATTGCACTGTCCAGAGCCAGCCATCCCACTGAAACCTCCCACTCTTCGTAAGCAGGCCTACCACTACACCTTTTGTCCTCTTCAAAGTCTCCATTGCCCAAAGCACAGTCCCCTCCTTCTCCATCCATCAGGAATGCACAACCCTTCTGAGGCAAGGCTGCAGACTGGGAAATCAGTGTTTGGAGTAGGTGCACCAAGGCTCCATCAGACTGGCCCAGTGCAACCACTGACCCTTCCAAGGGCTTCTGCACAGCGAAGGGGCACAGAGGTCCACCAAACCTCCCTCCTTGGCTGTCCAGCAGACTGTGTCCTGAGCTCTTCATGTAGACGATTATTTTATCTCTGGAAACCATAGGATCTGTACAGACAACAAATAATCCCTCTTGTCCAGGTTTCAGGTTTGTATTTCAAATACTTTCTTTTTCTCTCCTACAGCAGTCCCTCTTGCTTTTATACGTATGCTTTCTTCACAGGTCTTTGTGTCTTTGATGGCAGATACATGCGTTTTCAAGTCCAGTAAAAGTTTTGAAAATAGCAGTTCATCTATGTTAAATCGGCCACATTGCAATGATTCTGTGTACATACATTGTTTAAGCTTAAAATAATATTACAATAATAGTGTGTATATTGTAAGGTATCATCTTTTTGACTGTCATGCTGTGATGTGTATGATATGGAAAGTTAACTTTCAGAGGAAACAGAACATGTGGCAGTTCAGATAAAATCACCCTGGTTATGTTCCTCTTGATATAACTTGTCAGGATTTGATCTCTCTTTGTTTTGTATTTATGTTTATAGTATACTTTTGCATGTTACCAATACAAAAGATGTATTAAAAGAAAAGAAAATTGAGAAGTTAGAAGGAAACTGGAAATTATTTTTGTCTCAAACAACTGAATTGAACTGAAGGTTCATACTATTCTGGCTTGGTTTTGTAAAAGGTTTTTCACAAGGTTTTGCAAAATCAAAACTATAGTCAGCACAGTCTGGCTGCTGCAAAGTATTTAAGAAAGAAAAGGGGTGATAGAAAAAAGCTTGGACTCTGAAACTTAGATGCTTTTTATCCCCCATCCCCTGACATTAGCTTTCATTCACAGTCTGCTTCTAGTCACCCCACAAGTCTCATGATTATGTCTCTGAAGACCTGATTCCAGTAGAAGAATAGAGGCATTTGCTTGTCATTTCTTCTCTATTCACCCCTTCAATGAAATGGGAAGGGGGCTCTTCAGTCAGAACCTCGTCCAGCTCCTCTTCCTAGATGGAAAGCAAAATAGGATGTGTGGACACTAAGCATGTAGAAAGACAGCAGAATGGTGATCGTTGTTGAACACAAGTTATCTTTTAAAAGGATAGCTCAATTTTCTCATTATGTAGCTCTGGTCACTAACGCATTGAAAGGAGTAATGAGGGCCTAAAATAGCAAAGCAAGAACTGTGAAATCAGAGCACCAGATTTTGTACTGCTTTATAAGTGTTTTATAACCTGACTTGATGTCAGGTGTTATTTACTGGTTGGGAAGCCAGCTCAGAAGACGAACACTAGGAGCACTTCATCATTTAAAGCTGGAAGAGTGGGCTGCCTGATGGCAGCCATTTGAACAACCTCTAATTTCATAATTTAAGTTCAAGGGTGCCAAAATAAAGAGAATTGGTGCCAAAATAAAGAGAATTACATCAATCAGCAACTGCTAATGGACACCAGCGAGTCCATTTCAGAGAAACTACAACTTCATAAAGATTAATTGTGTTGCATGGCAGAGGTTACAACAGCATAATTATTGCCTGATGGTGTGAACACTAAAAGACATGGAGGCTTTTCTGTACCCAGAACTTGGAAGGAAACTGGAGCAAAAAAGAGAGCTGATCCTTCCCCTCCACTCAGCATTGGTGGGGCTGCACCTGAGCACCGAGTCAGCTCTGGGGCCCACAGTACAAGAGAGACATGGTCATCACGGAGTCCAACACATGGCCACAAAGATGATCAAGGGAGTACAGCACCTGTCCTGTAGAGACAGGCTGAGAGGGCTGGGATGCTCAGCCTGGAGAAAGAGGAGGCTCAGAGGAATCTCATCAATGTCTATAAACACCTCAAGGCAGAGTGTAGAGAGGACAGAGACAGGCTCTTCTCAGCGGTACCCACTGCCAGGACAGGAGGCCATGGGCACAACCTGGAGCTCAGGAGGCTCCCTCTGAACACCAGGAGCACTGCTGTCCTGTGCGGGTGACGGAGCCCTGGCACAGGCTGCCCAGAGGCTGTGGGGGCTCCTCCGTGGGCATGGGCCTGCTCTGGGTGGCCCTGCTGGGGCAGGGGCTGGGCCAGGTAGCCCCCAGATGTCCCCACCAACCTCAGCCACCCTGAGATTCTGTGATTTTATGATTCTGTAATACTGTGAAAGAGGCGTGAGACAGTCTCATGAGCCAGTGATGTCAGGAGAGATCCCCCAGGGTACAAGTTCACTGCAAGTTCATGCAGTGAATTGAGTCCACCATCAACAGAGCCAGGGAAGTTCAGACACCCATTCAGCACCATTTGTAAGGGTTAACCCACACGTGCTTTGGATCTCACAGAATATGTCAACTAGGTGTATGGTTTAGTCATTTATACCTATGCATCTGATTTTATTTTTAGGTTCTGTGGGATATCCTGTTTGTCACCGAGCAGACTCTCAGAAGAAAAAAGTCACGTGACATACCTGTCATCTGCACAGCAGTATCTTGGATACTCTGTGGTACCTCAGAAAGCACTAGTCACCAACACATAGGTAAATGATCTCCTAGATCTCCACCAACTACAGCAGGATCTTAGTCACAGCTCAAAAGTAAAGTGTGACATGAAGACACATGAATTTGGGTGGTTTTATCACTGAGCTGAATCCCAGTCCTGCTTACCCTATAACCTTCATCTATCGCAACCAAAATACAGAACCAGTAAAAGATTGGTGCTCAGTGGCCATTTCTTATTAGTTAGAACTCCTTAGATTCAACATTTTCATGAAGCTTCTTGTAGCTCCTTTTGTGTTTTCTCCTCTGTCCTCCTGTCTCCATACCTCAATTTCTTCCCTTCACCATTTTCCACATCTTTTACCTACTGCTTTTTATACATAGAATGGCCTTCCTCCTTCAGTCCCTACATCTTGAATGAGAAATACAGAAGTAAAGTAACATCCAAGATTTTGAGGAATGATGGGATTTAGATATCCCTGGTCTCAGCATTTACTACCAGCTAACTGTAGGCCCTCCTCACCCTCTGTGCTAGCTGGTTTTGTTGCCATTTGGAGACACCGAACCTGATCAAATATCATTTTGTGAAGGTACCAGAGCAATCTTTGAGACAGGTAGTTTAAGTGTGCATCACTGTGATTATATTTTCAAGTAGCTAGTCCTGCTGAAAAAAAAAAATATATATATGCTGCAGCACCAAAATATATGTTTAAAAAATTTATATGCAAGTGTCATATGACTGATTCAGATCTCACAGGAATTTCTGTACTGAATATAAAGCTAATTAGGACTACGTGTAGTTTACACGTAGGATGTACACGTAGTTAGGATGCTGGAACATTTTCTGGTTCCCAGCATTATCCTTGCTCCAGAAAGGTCAAGAACCCACCCCTGATGTGCATCAATTTCCACAGAAGGAAAACAAATAGCTGTGCTTGGAAGAGGAAATACACAATACCCCATCTGGTCCAGGCAGCAGTGGGCCAGGATGCTGGGTGTACTGCTGTAGCCCAAGCTGGCAATCCAGATGCAGATGATGTCTCCTAAACCTTCATACTGCACCTGACTTTTAATCCCTGAGATCAGAAGCTCTTGCAGGCGGAGAACGCTTTGTGTGTTGCACAGCACAGAGCAAGTTGTCAGTACTGAGTAAATAATACATAACAAGTTTTCTAACCAGTATTTAAAGTGTATAATAATTCTTTTGTGGCAGCTGCATATTTGCGTACCGGGGGAGCTGACTGACATTTGACTGCATGCATCTAGGCAGGCAGATAGTCAGTCTAGGGAATTACATTATTCTGATTCCGGCGTCAGATCTGTGACACAAAGCTGATGTTAGGTTCCAGCTTCAAGAATATCTTGGATTTTCTTCTTCTGGAGGGGCTCCTAAGGGTGTAGGAGTGCTTTTCTAAGGGTGCTTTTCTAGACCTGCAGCAACTCTGAATACACCGAACATATTACACCACTGTCACTGGGGCAGCAGCATTCCTGTGCAAGGTATGCCTGACATAGGGAGGTGAGAGGAACCTTGGCTGTCCCTGAATCCACCTCTCTGAAAATGAAAAATAAAAGTAAACTAGTATCTTCAAGGAAGGGTATCACAGAATCACAGAATTGTAGGGATTGAGTGCAATCACATGACACGTGTGGGACAACCAGGGGATCAGGCCTAGTCAGCATGGATTCAGGAAAGGCAGGGCTCCCTTACCTTCCAATGCTCTAACCCATGGGATATCTCCAAGTAGGTCTTTGAAGAGGTCAAAGTTGACCCTCCTGAAATCCAGGGTTGCAACCATGCTTATTGATCTGTTTCTTCCACAAAAGATCCTGAACTCCACTGTCTCACGGTCACTGCATCCTAGGCTGCCCTCAGCCTTCACATCCCCAACTGGCCCTTGACTCTTTGTAAGAACAAGGTCCAGCAGCACTTCTCTCTTCGTTGGCTCCTCCACTACCTGCATCAGATAGTTACCTACAACACACTGCAAGAACCTTCTGCTCATTTCTCATTTGCACTTCTCACTGATATTATCCATATTTTCTTTCCAACCAGAGAAACTAGTCAGAGCCAAATAGTTTGCCTGGATTTGTTTGGTTTTCAAGCAAAATAAAACATTGTTTTTCATAGGAATACCAACTTGGAAGCAAACCACACTATTAGATTGTGCTTCCTGTTACACCTTTTAATCACGTCAATTTATCCTTTTCATCAGCTGATTGTGCTTTTTCTTGATTCTGCTTAGGTCTCCTGCAGTCCCTGTTCCTAATGGGAAACTGTTCCAGAGCCTCATTCTTCCTCCAGTTAGAAAGCTGTTAATTTGCAGATTATGTGCAGTGCTAGCCTGTTTGTATCACTTAGTTCTGTTGTCTGCCTTGTCTTCTACCTTACAGAGTCCTGTTTCCCTGAGGTGCTATGACAGAGTAATCAGTCTCTGTTTCACTTGGCTAAACAAGCTGAGCCCAAGTTTCTTTTTAATCTCATCTTCAGCAAAATCACTTCCAACCAAAAAACAGGTACAAGGCGTTCTGCTCCATATCCTCTGGGAATTTCTACTCAGGAAGGAAAACCATCTTTGTAGAAAAAGACCATGCCATAAGGTGACATTTTCACTTGCCTATCCACAGAAGGGATATAAATCTATTGAAAACGTCATGAAAATGAGCAGGGTGCAGGTCCATGCCATTTCTCACTGCTCTTTCTATCCTCTTCCTGTGTGGGGCTATTCTCTTTTTGATTATTTCAACTCCTTAGCTATCTAGAAGTGTCTCCTGCATTGGGGGTAGCTGTGAGAATGGCTCTATGCATTAGTCGGTGTTCCCATACCAGTATCATCACTTAGACCAAACGAGGTCTCTCTGCCTGGAGCCCAGAGAGAGCAGCCCCTCTGCTCCTCCCAGCACAAAGGTTTGTATGACACTGTCCTTTGCACAAGACTGTGAAATGAGAGGGCTTTTCCTTGTAACCTCTCCTTCTGCATGTAAACCAGTGGCTGCCTTTGTAGGTCTTAGCACGTGATTAGACTCTCATGCAGTGCAGGCACTGCAAGATGAACTCTTCTGCCAGAGGTTTTAACCTTGTATTCTTCAACACACAATAAAACTCTGGATTTAATGTTCATCATAAGGACATGACAGCCAAGGCTTCCCTCTCCAAGAGAAATACAATTATGAATTCTTTTAGAATGTTCTTTTTAATAGGTTGTCACAGGTATGATCAAACCATAGGAGGTTGTTAAAAATATGACACTTCAAACTCTTCAACCTACAGCATGTTTTCGGCAGTTCGTGTTTGGATTGGAAGTTACCTTTGCAACGATCTTTATTATCTGCCCATGTCTGAACAGGTTTATTTCACATACTTACATTGCAGTCTTTAGGTTTGTGTTTCAATTCTCTTGCATTTTTTTCCTTTACCAAGCAGGTACAGTGCAACTGCTAGTAAAAAAAAAAAAAAAAAAAAAAAAAAAATCCACTTACTTGTAGGTGATAAAAATTCACAGTAAAGCCACAGATGTAGCAGAGTGAGAATTACTGTAGCAGCAGGAAGCGAAGATAAAAGACTATTACATATGATGAAATGTAGTAATTGACTAGAAGTCACTGAAAAATACCAGATGGATGTCACTATTCCAGACAGCTCTAATATGCCGGTAGACTTTATTGAGCTTCACTTGAGCTTTGCTTTTAGTATTTTCCTGAGTGTAATTGAGGTTTATTGGTACGCTATTATGGGCCACTTTATATGTGACCATAAAAAAATACTGTTTGAGGCCCCTCTGTATCCAGGAACACCACGCTACTCTGTGTAAAGACAGGTACATTAATGACTGTGATAAGATAAATTCCTGTTTTCTCCATTAGACCTTCACGTAGAGTAGGAACAGTAAATGCTTCACGCAGCATTTAAATTGCAGAAACATTTTCAGTGAGGGATTGCAGCATAAAAGATCAGGCATGCAATTTCAGATACTGCCAAAAGAAGCTTATAGGGGATTTTGATTCTGGTTTTAAGTAAAAAGAAAACAAATCTATGTACTATAATGACTTGCCAGAGCCAGTGTGGAGTTCTGCTTAGTTATCAAGAATTTATTTTTCTATTTATTTTAGCACTGAGGGCAGGGGAGGAAGGAAGTATTTGCATTTTGGCCTGCTTTATATCTTTCCATCTGGCAAGGGTTGAAAGAAAAAAGGAAGTGAGGGAAAGCTAGCTCTCCTGTTTAAAGCTGAAATGTTTCAGCTCTTCTGGCTGAATTAGAGGGTCCTGCTAATTTTCCTGTCTGGATGGCAGGAGGATGCCGCTATGGCCAGGAACTTGCTCTTAGCAGGGTTAGTTGGTTTTTAATCCAAAATTTTCTGCCTTCCTGGCAATGGATTAGAGCATCATACATGGGATGACAAGGTGTCCCACCTGAGAAACCTATGGTGGCTGGATTTTCACAATGGATTGAAACATGGTTCTTCTGGTTAGGTGAAAGAAGCTCTAAAACTTGCACCCACTCTTCAGTAAACCTCCACTGCAAGATGGGCTACTGTATTTTGTTTCCTCTCTCCAAAACACATGCATGAGAGAGAGGAGCATCTAAGCAAGGGATCTGCACAGAGCTGACATCTGGACATGGAGGCAGCTGGGAAATAAAACAGACTGGACATGGCATCTCCAAAACACCAAAACATGGGGATGTCCCAGATGCTGCTCACTGGCTGAGCCAGGAGCCCAGTCCAAGCTCTGGCCAGAGGGAATATAACTCCTGAAAATACATGGTTGTGCTGCTTTAAGGACAGGCATGAGACAAAGAGAGGAAAAGAGCCCAGAAAACCTCACGCTGGGATGCCAGACCAGGTGGGCATGACTCCCCAACCCAGCGTAAGCCCCTTCCTCCACTCTGGTGGATCACCTGGGAGCCCTCTGGAGAGGGTCAACTCCTCCTGTGGGTCAGCTTCCCCAGTAGTGCTCTCCTCACCTTCTTCACCTTCATCTTCATCATCATCATCTTCATCTTCACCACCTTCATCATCTTCACTCCCCTGTTATCTGTTGCTTTTCCAGCTTCTCCACACGTGGCCTTTTGCATTGGCATTGCAATGCCAGATTAGAGGCATGCAAGTTTAAAGAGCAAAATTTTGGGGTGCCAGCCCCCCAGCCGCTGTGCCCTACAGCCAAGCAGGCATCCCTAAACCAGCTGGGGAGCCTGGCACAGGCAGGTGGCACCAGTAGGTTTGCAGAGTGATGCAGGGCAGGCAGCTTCAGGCATCTGGGGAGCTGCACTGCAGCATCAGCACCACCAGCCATGTCAGCAAACCCTGCCGGCACTGCAGATGCTTGTCTCCTTCTTTCCATAATTAATTCATCTAAACCACCAAATCAGCATCACTCACCAGCTCTCCCTTCCTGACACAGAGATTTGCACACACGCCTTGCCTCCACACAGCTTTCTTGTGAAAGTCAGGCATTCTCCACCCCTTGCAATCTGCTTCAATGGTTTCCTCATAATGCATTCATACAAACTGTACTTTGATTTTGAGACATTAGGCTGGCTATTTTACTCACAAAGAAAAGAAAACACAGCTACTTCAGTTTAATTTTCAGGTATTGATTTTCTATTATCCTCAGTAAAGGCTATTCCTCCGCTTTAACCCTCATAGAGAAGGCTGGAGAGCCAAGAAACGCTGGCTTACCCTTCCATGTGTGTTACATGTACAAAATCACATGCGCCCTTGCTTTCCTTCACCCCAGCCAAGGGATCTCCATTTCTCACAATTTCTGCTCAGTTAGGTTTATCTTTCCCCTTCTCTACACCCAGTCAGCAAGGTCACTTTGAAAATATCAAGAACCATGATAATAGTTGACCCGACCACCCTGATGCACTCCTAACCCTGACCATGTCACTGACCAAACCAGGGTGTACTGGGGCTGTGGCCACTCATATTGAGTTTGTAATTAAAATGTTGCACTTATTATGGAGAAAAGGATATGCCCTATGTGCTGTGTATTTTAATCATTCTGCAGCAGAAAGAATATTTTTGTTGTTTCTTCCATTTAAAAACGTGTTTAATGAGCACTAGATTATAGCTAGCATGAGTACAGCAATTCAGTACTTACATCATTTGTAGGAATTAAATTGTTGGAGGCTGTCACACATACTTGCCCTTAAACCCATTCAAATAAAGTTTTATTTATACAATATACAATAATTATGCTGTGCTAGGACACATGTAATTTTCATTTATGTAAATGGGATCTTTATAGGAAAAACTTGTTGTAGCTATAACATTGTCCAGACCGTGCATGTTGCTGCTGCATACTCTTCATGGTGTAAAAGCATCACTATATATAGACTTTCCTTCCTCTATTCATGTATTTTTATATACGCTATGAACAGACATGCCGTTACTCAAAGTGGTAAGAAGTTTTTATTTTCTTAGTACTTCTTAGTACTTATTTTCAAATAACCGTTTTAAAACTATTTTTATCAAATCAAAAATGAATTTTGGTGAAAATAAAAGTATTTAAATATTTGATTCACCAAAATGAAAAATACCGTTTCTGTTTGGAGCTCTTACCTCGATTCTAGGACATGAAATAAGGACAACTTTCCAAAGCAGTTTTATATTATAGAACGTACACCTTAGTTTTAAGGGGAAACACCTACGTACAGAAAAACTGTGATGTGAATCACCTTTGTTTTCTACAAATTTCCCTTTCAATCAAATGTCCATAGCACATTTTTCCCATGAACAAACATTGGCTTTGTCTTTGGGTCTTTACCATCTACTTCTTACACATGTCACAGAATTATTTTCTGATTGTTCCTCTAACTTAAGTTTGCTGTTCAACAGGATGTCTATTGCCTACATATTTAAGAAAGCACCATTTACATTGCCGGTAGTAAATTGAAGTTTGCCACAGGAACAAATAATAAATAGATTAAATGCATAGTTCAGCATTTGAAGATGAAATTGTAAACACTAGCAAGCTGTCACTTTGACATTTGCTCGCATTTATCTAGAACCTGATTTAAATATGTTTGGCTGTTTGCTTCAGTAGAATGTCACTTCCTTTCTCCAGAAGGATACGTTAAAAAATATTATAAAAATAGAGCATAACAGAAAAATATTTGGATCTCATATGCAACTCCATTGCAAATATCAAATCGTAGTCAGCAGAAAGTCATGTAAAGAAGTAGCTGTATGAACCCTTGCAGAATAACAACTTTTGACAGGGATTAAGGGCTGCACTGGAGCAGTTCGAGTATGTCAGATGTTCACTGTCTTGTTATGGAGTAATATGGGAAATAAAAGTATCTTTAGTCACTTCTCTTGATCCTCATAGGTATATGAGCTCCCATGTACCCACATACAATCACATGCCATCTGATAAGCTGCAGAATGGGCATTTGGTACCAGCTCTAATTATCCTCCAGTGTCTCTGTGGCAACAAGCATTTGCTAATTAGCATGCTGCCCTACTGCCAAAGGATGGAAGAGATAAAAACAGAAACAGGAGGAGATGAAAGGAGATGAATGGGGAGAAAGGCCTTTTAACTGCCTGTTTCTCTTCCCTCTGAGGATCTCCCTCCCAGACTACCTTAAGTCAAGTAGCTGACACACGGTTGTTGTGCTGGTACAGGTGCATGTGGCTCAAGTGCAGTTTATTTGGTACATTCCACTTTCTCTCTGCCTTCCACAGCCGTGATGAGAAGCCAGATTCTTTCAAATATCCCCACAACTACAGCAGAGAGAATGATCTTGGTTGCTAATAATAGAAATAATCATTTTTTCAGAGTTCTGTATTTTATTCAAAGCCATTTCTCTCCATTTTAATAGCTTCACATTTTCAAAAATGCATATAATTAACTTTTTCTTGGCTGAAGTAAAATAGGCAAAATTGTTCTCTCATCGATCAAAAAGAAGTTAGAGAAAAGAAGGCTGATTACAGTGCACACGTGGTAACATCTAATCTAATATTCTAGTTTATGAGGGAGAGAAGAATCAGACATGAAGTTTATATCATAATCATATCAAATAAATACTTGCCTGCTGTCTCATCTGCAGTTCTGCAGCTGAATTGGCATGACAGACTCAGTATTTATGAAGTCTGACAGAGTGCAGCTCAAGGGGTTCTGATGTATGCTGGCATATATACATCCTTTTTATTTTATTTTGTTGCTTGGATCAGACAGAAATTTATCACTCTGATTAGTAGGTATTTATGCTAGCAAATTTGTAATGCTATAAAGTGTTTCTCTTCCAATTTCCCTGGTTCCACAGCTCTGGAGATTTTCAGAGAAACAAGGGAAACATGGAAGGATATGTGTATATCGTACCAGACATGATTTTCAGCAAGAACTGTAGGCAAAAAACAACTTGCAGGCTAGTAACCACCATTTAAATGGGTTTGGAACTCCTTTAGGGAAGCTAAGGGACCTTTCTTTCAAATTGTAATCATAAATATCACAATACGTAGTAACCCGGTTTTGCCTATATGCCTCACTGTGGGGATAATAGAGGGGCTGTTTCTTTATGGAACTCTCTCTGAGCAATTTTGGGTCTCTGTGTAGTAAAAGATAGCTTTAGAGCACTCATTGCTCACAGAAACGCCTGGCCCCCATCCTGAGCACAATCAAATCCACTAATAAATACCAGCAGAATGCTGGTGCTGGGGAGATATTTCTGGTGAGATCATCTTAAGCGTTTCATTCTCCTGATATATGTTGTCGTAAACAACCCGCCTGTAAAATACATCATTAGAGCATCAATCCTTATAATTATATACAGCAGACTTAGGAGCAATGGAATACAAACATTTCCCCATTCAGCACACACCAGTTGTTCCCCCTTGTATTTAAACCCACCGTTAGCAATGCAGAGGCCCCATATTTTACAACTCACTGTAATTTTGGCACCAGTCAGAAGCCTGCCTAGCACTTCTGCACTGATCAGATTGCATTAGTGTTATAGTATTTCTGCTAATAAACCTTTCCCTTTGCCTGCAAGTTGACTAACAGCTTCGGAGACCACAGACGAACTAATGAATAGATAGGAATTTTCTGGTGTTGGCTGCAGAAGTGGTCTTTCATTCACGCAGAACCAGTTAATTCCATGAGCATCAAATGTGACAAAGCCGCCATTTCTTGCCATTTGTGTCCTCTGGTGTTAGTTTTCTTTGCCAAATCACACACAACTTTTCCATTAACACCACAAATACTTGCAATGTCTTTTCACAGAATACACTGGCATTGATCCTTGAGCTGGCACGTTCAGTCATGCCCAAAAGCCAGAGAGATCAGACATAAGCCAGGGGTGAATTTGCAAGTGTTCATGCTCCCATTCTGCATCTACCCAACAGCCTGTTTTCATAAAACTGGTAAAAACATAATTACTTTTGAGACCTCTGTCAAAACTGGCTGGAAACAGGCACTGAGTTCAAGAGTTATTAAGAGTGAGGACAGACACACATGGGATGAAGAAAGGCCCATCCCAGGCTTGTTTCCACAGAAAATCAAGATGCAAATGTTCAAAAAATGTGGTCTTCAGTACAGTCCACAGCCTGCATGAGGAGAGCTGGGAGCACGCCAGCCTCACTCCAACGGGTAAAGCTGTCAAGGCTACTCAGGAAGGGAATGGCACAGGAGAGATGCATAGGGTCAGCCAAGACAAGAAAAACTGCTGCATTTCCAAAACAGAGTCAGCTATTTGCAGCCAAACTCAGCTACGTTGCCTGAAATAATAAAGCTCTTCACAGCAGTTGCTGATGAGGCAGAGGGACTCCTACATCTTCTGGCTTGGCAGCAGCAACAGAAGCCCTGGAAACAGCCACTCTCAATGACTCCCCCTGAATCCCAGAGAGGAAATGGGATGGGGTAGCAGCTCCTGTGCCATCCCTTTCTCGCTCAGCTACCCCAAATACTCAGTAACCTTGCCATTAATCTTCAAAAGGACTTTTCCCTGTGGAGCTCTGCAGATATCCTCCATGGGGCACAGACCGAGGTCGTCTCATAGGCACATTTCTTTTCATGTTCACATTGCAGTGTCCAAGAAAGTTAAAGTTAGAAATAAAGCTTTTCCCTCTCTTACAGGTCTTAACAGGCATCTCTCCTAGATGGTGCCTTCAGTATACAATAAGATGTAAAATATTGTGTTATTTTTTCTTTGTTTTTTTTTTGTTTGTTTGTTTTGAAAACACAAATAAAAATGCCTAAACTTCCTCTAATTTAAACGCTTTTATAGGACTCTCCTGATGCTTCCTACGAAAAGCCTGACAAATTATCTGTTTTCAAACCAAGTCTGTATAACTCAGAATGCATTATCTACCTGTTTTTGTTTATAATTTCTTGATTTTTGATTTGATATTTTAAGGAAACATTTTGCAAAGCAAAAAAACATATAGCATTTCCATGCCTGACTTCTTTTCAAAGTTAATACCACCTGCATTAGCAGAGCATGAGATAGCTTTGTAGAGTGCTTCAACAGTTTGAATCTTCTATTTTTTTTTTGCTCATTAAAGTCATTAATCCTAAAAGCTTTTCATGGGTAGAATACCTTTTCTACATAAATACACTTGTTCGATAATGAATTGCTTGTTACCTAAAAATCTCTCCTATGTTGTTCCGTTTTTTCAGTTAGGGTCAGCAGACTGAATAATGCGTTCACTTTCTCTGATTAATTGTCTGTACGGAATGCATTTCCACACGGTGTTTTAGAAATATCTCCACCAACTTTGGCCCTTCTGTCTGGATCAAGCCTTTGGCGAGGTTGTGCATTGCCCTCGGAGTGTGTTCATAACACAGCAAGGGGAATTGCAGGCAAGAGGACTCCTAATTGAAAATAATATATTTTTGAATCACATATGTCACAGCACCAGTTAGAAGTAAAATACAGAAAATGTAATGCAGCCAGCAGGTTGTCAGTGTTTATGCATTCCCTGTATCGATGGTACAACTTATTGTTGTCTGCTGTTGAATATCCTTTCATCTTTGTCTCTCTTGCCTAGTGACGTGTGTTAGAGACTTAATCAGCTCTGTCCAGATGGATGCTAATGAAGGAGACATTATACAAAACGCTATTATAAATTCTCATTGACATCTCATTCTCTTTTGTCTCACTCTATTTTTAGAGCAGATTTGTAGAGGTGCAATTACAATCCCAATATTTATCAAGCAGGCACCATCTTAAGGTGTTATTTCATGTCCACCCACTCAGATTTTTATCTGTCAACAGCTGATGAACAATTCCTACAATTCTTATTTATAAGAATTGTATTATTTATTTATATATATACAATTCTTATTATCTGTCCCATAATAATATTGACATTGTATGACATTTATGTAACAAACAATGCTAAAAACACATTAGGCTTTTAGACATGTGATAAAGATGTCTTTTTATCTACATATTAGTGCAGCCATTTTTTACAGAGATTATTTTAACTCACACATGGACAGCAGCAGCACATAAATATTCAGGACAGCAACCGGAAAATATTTCTTGTTCCAATTTCAGGACATGTTAGGAAGGAATAAGTGGTGCTGTGAGATGCTAATAAAGTCTGATTACTGTCAGACTTGCATATTGTAGCTGACTGACTTTGGTCCCTAAGAAGCCTCAAGCACCAGTGAAACTGTTGCCAGAACTGGGGACATTTATAGATCAGCTCTGCTGTTGAATTTTTATGCTGTCAATAAAGGACAATGTCACACCGCCAGGACTCCCCTCGTCAGTACCCATCCTTCTGAAGTTCACAGAAATGGTTGTCTGTTCTCTCATAAAGGATCTGAAGCTGTCAAAGGTGTCCAGAAATATTTAACAGGGAAAATGGTCAACTGGATGGGCACATACGTGAAGATGTAACAGCCTTACACAAAACTGGGAAACTGAGGTGAAGTGTACCTAGCGAAGTCAGTCCACACCAAGGATACTTCCAAACAGTGTACTGGTCCTTCTTTAACAAACACAAGTGTTTAAACTTCAGTTTTACTGTGGGTTCAGAAGATGACATTTTACACGAAAGAACATCCGCTCTTCTTATGCTAGGATTTCTTTTCAATGCTGCCTAAGAAGTAGATATACCTCCTGAGAAAGGCAAATACTTGTATTTTGTAATGCCCAAACTGCTACAACCAGGAAGAAATCAAGGAAGAGGGCTGTATCTGATGACTGATATGTTCCTGGGGGGGGGGTGGGGTGGGGGTGGAAACACGTGCATGTTTGGAAAATAATGTCCTCTGACAGTCTGAGGCAAGAGAAATGGGACTACAGCAATGCACTTAGCAAAGCCTAGAGTTAAGGTTTCCTGGTGTTTTGGTTTTTTTCCCTCTATTTTTTTTCTTAAAACTTTTCCAGACTCAAATGTATCGGCCTGGGCTATTTCCTCTCCAGTATCAGCGTCCATTAATGCACCATCATGTCATGCACAATGCCAAACACTCACACCTGGACAGGCTTGAAAAGCGGGCCCGTGGAAGCCTGATGAGGTCCTTCAAGGCCAAGTGCAAGGTGTTGCACTTGGGTCAGGGCAATCCCAGGTGTGTGTACAGACTGGGAGAAGAACTCCTTGAGAGCAGCCCTGCAGAGAAGGACTTGGGCCTTGTTGTGGACCAGAGGACTGACACGAGCCAGCAGTGCACACTTGCAGCCAGGAAGGGCAATGGCATCCTGGGCTGCATCAAAAGACGGGTGGCAGCAGGGAGTGAGAGGGGATTGTCCCCCTCTACTCTGCCCTTGTGAAGCCTCATCTGCAGTGTTGCAGGCCTGGGGCCCCTAGCACAAGAAAGATGTGAAGCTGTTGGAGCAGGTCCAGAGGAGACCATGAAGATGCTCAGAGGGCTGGAGCACCTCTCCTACGAAGAAAGGCTGAGGCAGATTGGCTTGTTCAGCCTGGAGAAGAGAAGGCTCTGAGGAGATCTTATTGCAGCTTTCCAGTATCTAAAGGGAGCTTATAAACAGGAGGGAGAGCAACTTTTTACATGGTCTGACAGTGATAGGACAGAGGAGAATGTTTTTAAACCAAAATAGGGGAGATTTAGATTAGGTATTAGGAGGAAATTCTTTACTCAGAGGGCGGTGAGGCCCTGACACAGGCTGCCCAGAGGAGCTGTGGGTGTCCCACTCCTGGAGGTGCTCAAGGCCAGGCTGGATGGGCCCTGGGCAGCCTGATCCAGTGGGTGGCAGCCAGCCCATGGCAAGGGTTGGGGCTGGGTGGGCTTTAAGGTCCCTTCCAGCCCAAGCAATTCTGGGATTCTGTGATTCTATGATTCTATTATCTGTCCCAACAGCCAGGTGGACATAGAGGATGACACCATCTCCAGCTGGATTGGCCAGCTTCTCACTTTAAGGAATCCATATGTCTGTGGCATTGAGGATGTGCAGTGCCCCATCCCTTGGAAGACAGCTTAATATTATCAGGGAAATCATCTTGTTGGGAGCAATGTGACATTTGTGGTTTCTGAAAATTGCCCATATATGGCTGTGTAATGAGTAGAGAAATCTTGTTTGTTTGGGAGAAATCATCTTGATTGTTCCCTTAAAACAGGTGTACCCTTCCCAGAACCAGCAAGAATCCCCCTTCCTTGTATTTTGGGATTACTATTTGTTAGCTGCTAACACCACTGACTTATTATTATTATTATTTCCTCTCAGCATTTGTGCTCCACTGGATGCTGAACAAGCCCAGAGAACAGCCAACACCGCTCCCTGGAAGAGCTGCCAGCCTGACAAGTACAAGAAGGCGACCAAACTAACTGATTTCAGAGCAGGGAAAGGCTCTCTTGCAACATCTAAATTATTCACAAGCTCTCTTTGTAAATTATTAAGTTCCCAGTTCTTAGATTTAACTCACTGAGTTTACAGGATACGTTTTCGGATGCCCGCATCTGTAGCTGGCTGCTGTTCATCTCATTCAAAGGAAGGCAGCTTAGCCCTTCAGAGTTAACCATGCTGGTTTTTCTTTCTTGTTACTATTTTATTTCATCGTTTCTGCTCTTTAAAAGCATGACTACCAAAGGAAGGCTAGGGAAAGGGAGACCAAAATACTTACACTGAAACTTTATCATGTCTTCTCTTCTCCAGGCTGAAACAGTTCCAGCTCCTGACCTTTCCTTATAGCATAAGTGCTGCAGCCCCTTGATCATCTTTGTGGCCTTGTGTTGGACTTTTTCCATTATGTCCATGTCTCTTGTACTGAGGGGCCCAGAACTGGACACCACACTCCAGATATGGCCTCACAAATGCTAAGTAGAGGGGAAGGATCATCTCTCTTGACCTGCAGGCAATGCTCTGTCTAATGTAGCCAAGAATACTGTTAGCCTTTTTTTTGCTGAAGGGCACAATGCTGTCTTATGCACTATTGCATCAACATATAACAGTGAGAAACTTTCCTGAAGGCCAAAATAAACCTAAAACCTCCTGAAGGTAGATCACAAACACTACAGTCAGTAAAGAGCAAAATTTTTGTGTATTGATTATTTACTTTGCTTAGTCAGTCTTGTAATTCACCCAAAAGGCCACTGAAGGTTATTGTGTCCATTTGGAGGTACTAAATTCAGGCCAGCACTTAACATCTGGACGAGTCACAATATAGTGAACGAGATGCTATCCTCTGTCTTTCATCTTCGTAGGTCTCAAGTCTCCTTTTGAAGCACCCGTTGCTGACAATAGAGGAGAATACCACAGCGAGTTAGGTGTATTGAAGGTCTGACCTGGCTTGGTGTTTACCATGCTCCAGTTTTTTCAGATGTGCTGTTTCTGTCCCATAATGGACAGAAACATGCAAATCACAGATTTTGTTTCTTCTGTTCAAATTCTCTACTTGATGCTACCTTTCCTTGGCATATGTATGTTAGTGTCCTTTGCTCTGGATGCCATGGAGCTACTCCTGGTGTGCCAGCAGGTTGTTCCTTGACACAGGCTTATCTTTCCATCTTCATGTACAGACTTTCCTTAGTGATCCAGCTTTGCCTTCTTACAGCTATTCTCACAGATGTTTTCTACTCTTCACCAGGTCTCATAGATCTATTCTCACCACTCATACTCATAGAATCATAGAATCATAGAATCGTACAATGGCTGGGTTTGGAAGGGACCTCAGAGATCATCTAGTTCCAAGCCCCCTGCCGTGGACAGGGCTGCCAGCCACTAGCTCACTAGATCAAACTGCCCAGGAACCCATCCAGCCTGGCCTTGAACACAGCCAGGGATGGGGCAGCCACAGCTTCTCTGGGCAGCCTGTGCCAGCGCCTCACCACTCTCTCAGGGAAGAATTTCTTCCTGATATCCAACCTAAACCTCCCCTCTTTCAGTTTTAGCCCATTCCCCCTTGTCCTACCTTTATCCATCTGTGTAAAAAGTCGGTCCCCCTCCTGCCTGTAAGCTCCTTTCAAGTACTGGAAGGCCGCAATGAGGTCTCCCCAGAGCCTTCTCTTTTCCAAGCTAAACAATCCCAACTCCCTCAACCTTTCCTCACAGGAGAGGTGCTCCAGCCCTCTGATCATTTTGGTGGCCCTCCTCTGGACCCGCTCCAACAGCTCCACATCCCCTCTGTACTGGGGGCCCCAGGCCTGGACACAGTACTCCAGGTGAGGCCTTCCAAGGGCAGAGTAGAGGGGGACGATCACCTCCCTCTCCCTGCTGGCCACCCCTCTCTTGATGCAGCCCAGGATGCCATTGGCCTTCCTGGCTGCAAGAGCGCACTGCCGGCTCATGTCCAGCTTTTCGTCCATCACAACGCCCAAGTCCTTCTCCGCAGGGCTGCTCTCAAGGAGTTCTTCTCCCAGTCTGTACACACACCTGGGATTGCCTCGACCCAAGTGCAACACCTTGCCCTTGGCCTTGTTGAACCTCATCAGGTTCTCGTGGGCCCACTTTTCCAGCCTGTCCAGGTCCCTCTGGATGGCATCCCTTCCTTCAGGGGTATCAACTGCACCACTCAGCTTGGTGTCATCAGCAAACTTGCTGAGGGTGCACTTGATCCCACAGTCTAAGCCGTCAATAAAGATGTTGAAGAGCACTGGTCCCAAGACGGGCCCCTGGGGGACACCGCTCGTGACCGGCCTCCACCTGGACGTGGAGCCATTGACTACAACCCTTTGGCTGCAACCCTCCAGCCAGTTCTTTATCCAACGAACAGTCCACCCATCAAATCCACATCTTTCCAGTTTAGAGATAAGGATATGGTGCGGGACCTTGTGCGCATGTCATATGGTTCAACTTACTTTATAAACTATGATAAGAAAGATTTGGAAACCTGCTGTGAAAAGTTATTAACCCAGCTCCAGAGCTTCCAAACTGAAACTTGGGCTACACTGCTGTGCTAACTTCCTTATCTTTTCGGTGCATTAATGTCACAATGAGATTTTTTTTCTATTTGATTCAGAGCTCTGAAAAATCTACCCCGAAATCCACAGCTATATGCTGGATCCTTGTAGCTGTGGCTGATCTCAGAGAGAAAGCCATAGTTCACACCCCAGCAACTTCAGCACTGCTGACTTTGATCCTGAAGGAGCTGAGAAGCAATATGAAGGATAGGGTAAAAGTTTGGGATAGGCAGAGTTCATTAGGTCTGAGACTGCCTTCTCCGCTGTTGCCAAATAATTTTTTTTCTCCCAGGGATTGAAAGTTTAATTGGGGAACACTGGAAATATTTTCCCTATACTACCAGAGGAGTCTGCACTTGCACGTGGACACACATCCTCCGCAGGTCCCAGCTGTGCCAAGGAAAGAGCTCACCTTCCCTTTGTCACATGCACTAGCTTGTCATTCATGCCTTTCATGGAAGAAGACATGCTAATCAGGTAGCCAGCTGAGCAGCTCAGATGAATGCTCACAGTCCGCTCCCTGTGAAAACATGAGATGGGATAGTGAAGATGTAGCCGTTGATTTCCTTGAGACTGCCTGGCTAGGCTAATCATATCTAGGATGAATTAGGGAGCAACTACATGAGCAGTGCTGCAGGCAGAAGTGAGGGTGTTCCCTTCCACCTGGCAGGAGGTCATTGACAAGGAGCTCTCTGCCTTCTGGGCATGACAATCTCTTTCAGGAATGTCACTGAAATGTGTGTGAAATACGAAAGATTTTGTCATGGTTTTGGCTGGGATAGAGTTAATTTTCCTTGTGCCAGCTCATACCTGTTTAAACAGCAACAGTCCTTTTTTGTGCCCAAGATGGGGCTCAAAGTGTTAAGACAATGACAGATTTGAATGGAATGTGCAAGACTGAATTTACAGAAGTTATAGTAGTTTAGGTTCTAATTTGCAGGCTTTTGTGCTTGCCACAGGGCAAGCATTACTCTGCATTAGAATCTAGTACTTGTTAGTAGCTGATTTTTCTTTGGCTGTTTGCTGTACTTCTTATCTTGCTTTCATGTGCCTGGAAACAATTTGATAACAGCTATGGATGGCTACGAGCTATGCTGACAGATGGCCAGGGCAACACTGCTGTTCCTGTGTTGCTGTGATGGACAGGCTGGGGCTCAAGAATGAACTTGAGGACTGTGACCTGTGGAGGAGTCCAGGTGGGAACACCCCGAAGCGTCTCTGGCCATGGACAAGCCCATGACGCAGTAGGACTCTTCTGAAGTGTGCCTCTGTGGCTCACGGATAAGGCCGCGCTGGAGCAGGCACACCTCTAAGTGCCAGTGGCCAACGGACAAGCCCAGGCTGGAGGAGGGGAAGAAGGAGGAGTACACTACAATGGTACATCACTACAATGATGACGCCACAGCCTTGTCCAGAAGGACAAGAGGTGGAGATTATAATAGGACTTGCCTTTAAACTGTTGTAGCCCATGATCTGAGGTGCATGTTAAAGGATGTCCTATAGCAGGAATCCCATGCTGCTATCAAGACCAAGGGCAAGGGGAAGAGTTCAGTGCACGGAACACAGCATGCTTCTCATGCTGCCCTGTCAACGAGAAAGCTGGGGGGACACAAGTTGCTGGGAGGATACACAGCCGTGACAGCTGACCCGGGCTGGTCAAAGAGATATCCCATGCCACACCATGCCATTCGCAGCAATAAAGTTTGCAGGGAAAGAAAGAGGAAGGGGGGATGTTCAGAGTGGTGGCATTTGTCTTCCCAGGTAACGTGGCAAGCCCTGCTTTCCTGGAAGACTGACGATGCACAGAAGCAAATTAATTCCTTACTTGTCTCTGATTGCAGGTGCAGCTTTTGCTTTACCTACTGAAGAGTCTTTATCTCAACCCATGAGCTCTCACACTTCTGCCTTTCCAATTCCCTCCCCCGTCCCTCTGGAGGAGGACTGAGTGAGCAACTGTGTGGCGCTGGCTGAGCTGCTGCTGGGTTAAACCAAAACAGCTGTGTTTCCCCAGCCATAGCAGTGCCACGTCAGGCAGAAACAGCTTTGGAGCAAATCCACTGCTTCTCCTCATCTCTAGTCTTAAAATGCTGCAGGCTGCTAAAAGAGAGATGGGCAATGGCATACATTTGCAAGGAGGCTGCAGTTCCCCTCCCACATCTCTTCCAACAAATGGAGTCGATTAGCAGTTCCTCCCCAGTGCTGTTAGGAGGATTTCTGATCTGTTTATACAATAGTAAACAGTCTGAAAACCAGAACAACATTGTGGAGTCAAACACAAGCTGGCATCAACAAACTGATTGCCCAAATCTAAACCAAGCCTTTTAAAGGCCTAATGAAATTTTATCTTTCACTGGTTTTCATTTATTTCCCACAGCTTTCCATTTTTTTAGATGGTGATAGATGAAGATGTAGAAGAAAGAAAGAAAGAAAGAAAGGAAAGAAAGAAAGGAAAGAAAGAAAGAAAGAAAGAAAGAAAGAAAGAAAGAAAGAAAGAAAGAAAGAAAGAAAGAAAAGAAAAGAAAAGAAAAGAAAGAAAGAAAGAAAGAAAGAAAGAAAGAAAAGAAAAAAGAAAAGAAAAGAAAAGAAAAGAAAAGAAAAGAAAAGAAAAGAAAAGAAAAGAAAAGAAAAGAAAAGAAGGAAAAGAAAAAAAAAGAAAGAAAGAAAGAAAGAAAGAAAGAAAGAAAGAAAGGAAAAGAAAAGAAAAGAAAGAAAAAAAAAAAAAAAAAAAGAAAAGAAAAGAAAAGAAAAGAAAAGAAAAGAAAAGAAAAGAAAAGAAAAGAAGGAAAAGAAAAGAAAAGAAAGAAAGAAAGAAAGAAAGAAAGAAAGAAAGAAAGAAAGAAAGAAAGAAAGAAAGAAAGAAAGAAAGAAAGAAAGAAAGAAAGAAAGAAAGAAAGACGAAGAAAACACTTTCATAACATTTTCAGTCAGAATGTGGCAGGAAACAGGGAGGACGTGCCTTATTTCAGGTTTTTACATACAGGCATTTCAGATATGAATGAATGTCCCAACAATGTCTCTGCATTAAAGAACTCTTGTTATTTATATGCATTGCTGATCAGGAACAATGAGAAGCCCAGCAATTAGAGCAGGAAAATTCTAGAACTACTGGTCTGTTTCATGTCCACCCTTTCGCACTTGTGTCATGATCTCATTTTGCAAAATCCTTAGCTGCCTCAGCTTCTGTTGAGATTGCTGAGCAGTGCAGCAGATGTACATATCCCCTTGAAGAGCAAAGCCTTTAGCTATTCTCACTTACAAGGTGTTTTGTTTGTTGTTTGGCACAGAAGTCTTTTGCAGAGCCATGAATTGATCCCCACTCAGATGCTGACCTTCATTTTGTTCTAGGAAACTAGGAAAGGAATGGATCTACAGAAGAAACACAAACTGCATTAGTTTTATTCTTTTTCTGGGTGACAGAGTTCATAGATATCATTCATTTCCACCTGCAAGCTACACAGAATGTTGTTGCCAGCCAGACACTCTATCTCCAGACTGACCAGACAGGTGAACGGTGGTTTGTCTTGCAATGGAGTCTATGTTAGAGAATGGTTTACGCACAAGTAAGTATGCCAAGTGAAAAAAAAATGAAAAGAAGAGAGCAAATGTGCAGAAGATGTCACAGCAATTGTGTTAACTTTGCAGTGATTCTGGCTCAAGGCGCATTTTGTGAGACAAAAAA
>VXAV01011238.1:151794-182137 GCA_013399715.1 Alectura lathami | reverse complement strand
GACTCGATGGTCCTTGTGGGTCCCTTCCAACTCAGAATATTCTATGATAGGATTCTATGACTCTATGATTCTATGACAAGATAGCTTATTCTATATAAAAACAGTATTAAATGTCTTTTGCTGTGCCAGCTAAATATTAACATTCTTCAGCAATACATTAAAGAGGAATAGAAAACAGTTAAGAAAAGATTATGGGCAATTAAAATATGTCATTACTAATTTTGCAAAAGAAACAGCTTGAAAACCTTCTGTGTTTTTCCTTTCTGAATAATTTCTGTTAAAATTGCTCCTACTTCTTCCCCTTTCTTCCTGCAGCAGTCACTTTCATCTTCCCATCTATCTAGCCTTATGTCTGACAGCAGATGAGCTGCTAGCATTCAATGCTATTTTATTCCTGGGTTGCACTGAAAATTTAGTCAATTTTAGTCTCTGGAAATAGAAATGTGTTAGTAGGCTAAGCTGCTGTGCTGAAGACATGCAGCACTGAAATTTTCAGCAGAGGTAATACCTTCTATTTACTTGATAGATCCATTTTTATCAAAAATCTCTTGGCGTGCAGAAGTGAAACTCTGCCACTGGAAGTTTGTGCTTGTAGACAGCAAAACATTGATTGAGCAACAGGAAAAATATGCAGACTTCTTCATTTGGCTTGCCTGGATCACTTGATAGCTGCCTCGATGCTGGAGATCGCTGCATGTCCCATGCACAGTTCCCATGGCAGTGGGGCTGGTGTACATTTGTGCATTTGTACATTTGTGCCTCTGTGTTCCGTAAGTGGTGGCTGATGAGCTTGCACAGGTCTGTTGGGCTCTGCATGTGTGCCAGAGAGCCAGCCTTGCCCAGGTGAGTGTCAGGCAGCTCTCAACCCCCTCTGCTGTTGTGTGAAGCAGACAACAACCTGCCCAGTGAGATTGCAGGGGTGGAAAGATACACCAGATGATGGACCATCTTCAAGACTATGTGAATTTAGGGGGCAAAATGTAGCATCCCTCTCTAGTCAACAGCAAGAGTGAAGGTGGCGATTTGTCCTATGTGCCTAGACACTCATTTTAGGAGATATCAGCTCTTTTGATGTGTAAAGCAAGAACAGCAGCTCTACCTTGACCAGAAACCCACTGCACAGAACTCTTTTAAAAAAAGCCTGAAATGCTTTTATTTTCCTAGAGAATTCACAGATCTCCAGAAATACAGCACAAGTGTGGAGGAAGGCCTGATCCTTTGGAGCGCATGATTGCATGATCTGTGTTCGGGATGTCCACCCTACAGAGTGAGCGTGAGAGGTCGGACACTTGACTAGCTGCCATCAAGTAATGCTTAACCCATGAGGACACTTCAAATAGCCTGCAGAAAATGCTGAGCAGAGAGGAAGGAGAGTCGAAATGTTAGCTTTCACCTGACCTGAAATTCTTATTTCAGGTTTGAAAGGTAAGCTTCCCTGTTCAAGGGTGATTTGTGTCTGCACAGGCCTCCTTCATGGGTAGTGCACCTGTACACGGCTGGAGAGCAGGTATATATCTGTAGGGAAGGGGAATTAAAAAGAATGAGTCACTTCCTCCCGAAGCTGGGCCATTGTGGAGCCAGAAATGCAAAAGGGAATAGAAATAGAGGCAGGACAGTGTGTAACTGCATCCCAAATGGGTGGCTTGCACTCTGCTGTGTCCTGGAGTTTTCCAGGACTCGAGAGTCAGAAATAATTGCGGTTGTGAACTGTTGAGTGTGATGTAAGTATATTGTCTTGTTATGAGTCTTTCATTGTTCCTGATACTCTGTGATGACTTCCCCAGAATTGCTGAAATTTTTATTAGTGAAAAATGTAATGAACTCCCCTCGGAAGCTGTGTCATCCACTGTCTATATAAAAAATCCCACTCCAGATCTAGCTCATCAGGTGCAGAGAGAGCTGGCAGCCAACTCCATCTATCCAAACCCAGGCTAAAAGCAAAACACAGAATTGCTTTACAAAAGGGTGGAAACAGTACTCTCCAGAAAGCAGGGTGTATAAGAGTGTGCATGTGGGAAATTATCCAGGCAACAAAGATAACCATATTGTGTGGTGAAAGATACAGCCTCAAAACACATTCAGGAAAATAAAATGTGATCAATCTAACTTTGCCACATGTTTCAGTCTCTGACCTTGCGTATCTGGGAGCAGCCAGCCTCTCAGACCCAGCATGATTATCACTGTGAGCCATGTGATAGAGATGCTATCAGACTCTTTCTGCACTGTCTCTGTCACTTGCAGATAAGACGTCATCTCTGTGGCTAGAGCATCTCTCAGGCTAACTCAGAGGCCATGACCTTGCTATCTAAGGCTCCTGTGCTGCTCCTTGCTGCACATCACAGCTCCCTCCCAAAAGACTCTGCCCCTGAAAGCTGCCCACCAAGCAGCTCACGGGGTCATGAGTGAGCTAAGACCTCCCATTTCAGGTGTTGAACTGGGTTTGAAAGCACACACTTGAGCAGCTCTGCTGGCAGACCTTGGGCTGGGACAGTAAGCAAAGCAGCAAGAACTACCACAGCTGAAAGAGGGCACCCATGTACAGCCCTTGATGCTGTTAGAGCTGGAAAGGTCTGAGTTAGGCACTGGGGGAGTGGTCTCGGTTGGGTCCTTATTCACTGTCACCACACCTTGAAAGTTCACTTGACCTGGATCTCTACCAGGGAGCTTTTAAAACTTATTTTGCAATGTCAATGCAAATGTAGGCAAATGTTCAAAAACACTACTCATGAATGTTGAGCTCACTGCAGAGACGGAAGGTACTAGGCTAGCTCCTTGATAAACTTGTTTTCCGTGTCCACTTTCTGGTCCGTATGAAAAAAAAATCTCATGGAGCTTCTTGCAAGCTGTTATGTACGTCCTCCCTGGGTGCAGGGATCTGTGAAATCTGGTGGCGCTCATCTTCAGTGCCACTGCGTGCTGCCAACTTTGACTCCACATGGGGAGCATGCTCAGAGGGCTATTTCACCTGTTTCCAAGTCCATGTGTACAACCAGGGTGAAGAGCCCTGGCAATAAATGAGAATCAGATGCAGGTGGCCAGCAGAGGAGAGATTACAAACAGAATCATCCAACGCAATTTGTGATGGAAACTACTATAGAGGTAGGTGGTGAGAAGGTTTGTTGGGAGACTCCGCATCTGCTGTGCTGTGGTAAGCAACTGTGTGTGGATTCCTGACCTGTGACAGTTATCTCAGAATGGCTGAGGCTGGCAGGGCCCTCAGGGTCCCTCTGCTCCAGCCCCTGCTCCAGCAGGGACACCCAGAGCAGGGTGCCCAGGCCATGTCCAGGCAGCTTTGGGAGATCCCCAGGGAGGAGACCCCACAGCCTCTGGGCAGCCTGTGCCAGGGCTCCAGCACTCACACAGTGAAGAAGTATTTCCTGATGTTTATGGAACAAAACACAGCACCCAGAGATAGGTCTGGTCCACCTGCATGTGTTAACAGCACAGAAGAGGAATAAGCAAACTGTTATGTCTGTAATGTGTATAGATCCCTATTTCACAATTGCAGTGGGCAAGGGGCACCCCTCTGTGCAGTCACTGTTGCTCCACTGAGAAGAGGATAAAAGTTAAGGGGCAGTAAGTAATCCACTGTAGCTTCTTGTTATGGCCTAAAATAGAAATGTATTTAGTCCCTATCAGCGTTGAGAGAAAATTAGTCTGTTGGCTCCATAAACTCATCTGTGGATTTTCAGTTGAGTGAGATTACTCATTAGCTCCTAGAGATCTGCTTGCAGTCTTGTTCATCGTGACCTCTCTGCATAAGAAGCCTGGGAAATAGTGTGCCCTCTCCGTAATTCCAAGAACTACATTTATAATGATCCATGTGAAGGGTATATGGGAACTTGCCCTACATTTTACGCAACTCTGATTACAGAGCACAGATATTTAAGCGTGGACCAAATGGAGGAATCCAGAGAGCTTCCAGATACTACATAGCTACAGGGCCTTTTTCATTGGGCAAAAAGTGTGCAACGTTGCCATGTGATTGCTAGCACCACTCCTCGAGCTGAGAACATTTCTCTCTTAAGAAAACGGAAGATCCATTCATCAGGATTTACTTCCCTTTCTTGCTACTCATTCCCCTTTTGTGGCTTCTGCATAAACAGCATTTGGGTTTTACTTCAAGTTTTTCTGTGTTTTTGATTTCAACTAACAAAACTGAAAGTTGTGAGCAGCAGCAAGCAGAGGGAAATACAGAGCTCACCAGAAGGCACCCTCACTGGCTGAGGTAAGATTTGCCTGCTTTTTCTGATGTAGATAAAAATGGTTGCAATAACTAAAATACGCCCTACTTATATCTCGTATTATTTGCAGTAAGCTTTGTATTTGCTAGAAGCAATGACTGTTAACTAAGTTTCTCTATGATAAAGCTAGGCTTGAGAATTTTCTTTGGCAGAAAGAAGGGTGGATTTATGTAACTAGCAGCGTTTCCAGATAGAAGATGGCAGTCAAGTAGTGGATGTGATTAAGTCAGTCCAGGTTTTTAACCAGATGGCAAACTAGGTGGCAACTTTTAAAATAAAAAGGGTTAGAGGTCAGAATCTTGGTGTATTTATTTTTAGTTTATGCATTTAGATAGGATAATAAAATGTTCATCTTTTGGTGAATTTAATTCAATGTTGATTCCAAATATTACATTCTGTTACATTTATTCATGGTAATGCTGTTCCTGAAGCACAAAGTGAATAGCAGAAAGAAGCCAAAGGAAACTGTAAGAAATGTTAGAACATTTGTTTTTCTCAAAGTGCAGTGACAAATGCAAGTAATCTGTATAGCTGCAATGCCATAACTGCCTTCCTATTCAGATAATGAATATGGGACTGTGGTGTTCAGAGTCTTCTTCAAACAAAGGGATATTGTGATAGATGCACAGAGCACTTTTTTTTTTTCCTGGCATACAACCAGGTCTGCGTATTTATCTCTTAGCGTAAAAAGGACATGCATTTTCCATGAACAGTCTGGTATCCTTATTTATCATTGTCTATGCAGAACACATTACTGAAAATAAGTTCTTTGGTAGTTCTCTGCATTACAGAGGTCTCAGGGTTTCAGAGCAGCAGCTCTAAGGGCCTTCACTTGGACTTTCTCAGTCTGGAACCAGAGAGTTCCCCGTTTACACTTTTAGCAGCAGTCCCCTCCAGCTCCCGTCCACCAAAGAGGTGACACAGAGGAAGGCCCTCTTCTGTCTGCCTGAATGCAGAGTCCCAACAGCCCTGCTGAGTACCTCGTGCAGAACCCCATGAATAACTGTGCATTCGCACTAACCACCACCTTCACAAATCTGTAAGCCTTGACTGCGTCCTCCTTCTGTCCATACTGAAGACACCCAGGCTTCTGAGTCCTTCCTTCATCTCCTTGGTGATTTCACTCACCCCTCTCTGCCTCTTCTATAACTCCATGATCTCTTTTTTGGGTGCAAGGAGCAGAACTGCACAGTGTGTTCACTGTGGGGATGCATGGAGGTTTTATATGAGGTGATACCCTGCCTTGTCCTCTGAGCCTGTTTGGTGATGCCCCTCATTTTCTCCGATGTTTTTGGCTGCTGCTGTGGCCAATGCAGAAGTGATTTCAGTAAACAGACAGTGTTGATTCTGTCACTGATGCCAAATGCCCTTTCCTGATGGTAACAGCCAGTTTCAGGTTCAGTGCCACGTAGACATGGTTGAGATTATTTGTTCCGGCACAAATCACTTTACATGACTGCCACATTCCCAGCGTAGTGAACTGGAGAACTGTCTTCACCAAGTCATTGATAAAGACGTTGAATAAATCTGGTCTGACTGACAAACTCTGGAGGACTGCACTGCAGACTCGCTAAACCCAGCACTTTGCTTCTTACCCCTTAGCCAGCTTTCAGTCCATTGGAGAATACATTTCCCAGCTTTCTGGTAACTTAGTTCATTAGGAAACCTCTGGCGCAGAGCTTTGCCAACAGCTTTGACAAATCCAGCTGTATAAATGCATGCATGTACAAGCCAGTCTCAGCAGTCGGTGTCTCCTAGCATCGAGACTGCCGACTCGCAGCCCTCAAGCTCCTCTCTGAGTCGTTCTTGAAGAGCTGCAGTGGTGATGGTCCTCTGGCACAGTGCTTGATTGTAATGGTGGGTTATGTGCCTTGGCCAGCAGTCTCACATCTAAGATCCTTTGGGATACTCATACGAATGCCACCTGGTCCTGATTACTTATTGGTCTCTCAATACCCAGGCAGCTTCATATTTCCTGCACACATATTGCAAGTGGAGCTGGCTCCTCTGACCTCATGTAGGTTTTGCTGAATTTTCTGGTGGTGTTTTTCTGTTGTTTTTTTTTTTTTTTTTTTTTTTTTTTTTTTTTTTTTGTGTGTGTGTTTGTTTTAAATGGCCCCCCAAATTCTGCAGACTTCTTGGTTCTGGGGCTGCTCCTCTGTCCCACAACACAGCCAAACTGAGCGCTACCATGATTGCCAGTACAGAGCTCCAAAACTGCTTGAACCAGGACCTGTGCAGCACTAAAGACCAAACAGCGCTTTGTCTTGCAGGTTGCAGGACTAATCATCCTCGGAATTAGGCGTTTGTTGTATAGGGATATTCTCTCTCTATCTTGTTCTGATGCAGCATCACTTCTGTATGAAGACATCAGAAATCCCATGCGATTACTACCTGCTTTCAGCTTTTGCAGTCTCTCTTAACATTTAACTGTCATCATCATGGTGGGGAGTTTGGTGGCACGATCCTAGCATTGTATTTTCATTATAAGAGGATGGGATGTCTGTCCACAAGGACTTTGTAGCGCTTCTCTTTAGCCACAGTATTTTTATGCAATTGCTAGTTACATAGTCCTTCCCACACAGTGCTGCTCCTCCACCTGTACATCCTACACGACCATTACCATAAAGCTGCTAACATGGCGACAGGGGCTTCCATTGATTATCCTCTCCCCAGCAAGTCTCTAAGGTTCCTGCTGCACCAGGGTTGCTGTCTCGTGCCAAAACTCCCAGCTCTCCTGTCTCATTGTAGGCTCCAAGCATCAGTGCAGCAGTCAAGTGCGAGGTTTGCTTTTTCTCACTCCCTTAATACAGCACATGCCAGGCTTTGTGGACAGCTGGATTTGCATTCCCTGGTTACTGCAATGATTGCAGCTGAATTTTTTTCCCTCCCCCGCCCTTTCTGTACAGCTAACCTTTAAGCCCCAAGATCCCTCAGTTCCATAAATGCCTAAATCTCTCCTCTCTACAGTCTCACCCATGCTGAAACACTGGGCCTCTGCCCAGCCTCCCATGTGGGACTTGCAGTCTTTCCAAGAGTGCTGAGGAGCTGAGCCCTGGAGATCCCACCTACATCTTTGGTCCCCACAAGGATCACAGCCACCGTCAGCTCCTCTCTGCACCTCAAAGCAATCTGCGCAGACAGTTACCTGTGTTCCAAGCTTAAAATCTGTCAGTTTTGGACACTTCTGTTAGTTTAGTGTCTCATTCAATCAAGATCAGTCTTCTCCTTCTTTTGCTCCAACAGTTCCCAACCTGGAAACCCCCAAGCCCAGCAGATGTGCTCTCTCTCCTGCCAAGCCAGCTGTCAGAGCTTTAGGATGCTTCTCCTTGGTAGCTTTCATCATGGACAGTCACATATAGGAAAAATCTCCTAGGGGACTTCCAACAGAGAAGTCTTCCAGTACCACTGAAGAGAGAATCCCATTTCAGAATACCCATTTCTCTCCGAGGGGTGTTAGATTGTACCACCAAACTCCCTTCTGAAGTCTTTTGGGGGATCCTATAGGTCAAGTCTTTTGCCTGGAACCCCTCCTCTTCACTCTCCTGTTTTGGGGTTTCTAAAGGCATGGATACTGGGGCCATAGCAAAACACAACCGAAAGGTCTCTTCCCTTTGCAGTACGTTGGGCTGTGATGTTCCCAGTGAAATGGGGATACCAACTTCCATTTGAAGAAAAGCTGTTCCCTGATCCCACGCAGAATAATTCGATATCAGACTAACTTTGTACAGAGAACCAAAACCACTCCAGTCTCCTTGGACTGCAAAAGATTTGTTAGGAAGTGTACCTTTTCTACCCCTCCACTGGGGAAGAGGCTCTCAGATGAGGAGATTTCCCTTAGGAGAGCCCTAGTATTTACTTTGCCTCAGTTCCAGTCTTCAGTTCTCCTACGTTTCATAGACATTATTGACTCTGTTTCCTAGAGGGATGATTTCAGGCATGGCAGGGAAGGTCACAAAGTTGCTGCGAGTGAAAGCCCCCATTCCCCGACCTGCTGCAGTTCCATCTCACTGTAGGGGGTAAGCCCTGCTCCCTGGGAGCCTGGCCTGGGGAGGTCCCATTTCCCACGTGTCCCCTCACAGTGGGACCTCATCACAGCTGACTGCTGGGGCACATCCGGTTGCTATATTAAGGGATCCCGACTCTGAGACACAGCCCTGAAGAGGTCACACGCTGCCCTCAACATAGCACTGCTCCTGCACCAGGGTGAAAGGCCCAAGTTCACAAATTAGCTCCCATTCACAACAGTGTTGCCAGTACTGCAGCGGGTAAGTGGGAACCCAGGGCACCCACGTCTAGAGCCCAGTTTTCCTCTTAGGGAGACCCCAAGAGTGCAAATAATTTCATTCAAAATCATGAAGCCTGTGAGATCCAAAATTAGAGATAACCTGCAATCATGTACCATTGGCCCATTATCATTTTCACTGGGGCAAGTTAAAAGCTCCTTTTTCATGTATTTGGAAATTTCATATACTTCTGTTTTTTAGGCTAAAATTTTCCAGTTCTCCTTTTCTGGGATACTTTGACAGAGGCAGAAAAGGGATTTTTGTCCCACTGTTAAGCAAGTAGCAGAACTGGAGACTACCTTGTAAAATACCACTGGCTGCAGGTCAGCTGTGAGAGCAGATCAGGAGTTTCGCAAGGAAATAGACTCTAATGAGATAAAATATATATTATTTAGAGTGTTTTAGTGATCAGTGGTTTTGAATTGATTGAAATGGAGCCTCATGGGGGGTAAATGTCACTTTCTATGAAAACAGCCTGTTTTTTCACAGGCCATTTTCATTAGGGCTGCTAATGCAGGCTGCCCTGGAAATGCCTGTAGATGACTGCCTGATTTAGAGGAAATGAGCACATTAAAGGCTGAAAAAGCAGTAAATGAAGCAAAGGCCCCACAGAAAGAGACGTAAGAAACCAATTACAGGAAAGAAGAAATACAATGTAAGGAGGAGGGAGTTGAAAAAGAACCACAAATGACTAGCACAGTGTTTACACACTGATTCAAGTTAGAACATTCTTAATTTACACATATGAAGTGTATGTCCTCGGTATCACTCAGGAAAGTTCAGTGATACGCTGTCAAAAACAGATGAAATACCAGAAAATTTTGGCTGGTTCCTATCAGCAAATTCAGTTATTTTGACTTTTCCTCCTAATTCAAAGCACAAACTTACTAGTGGATGGTGGTTTCTTTTTCTAATCAGTTTTTGATATTTCCATGGGAAGTAGCTGGGGTCTCAAAATCTCCCTGCTACAGAATGGCCAAGAGCAAGTTTGCTTATTTTGCATAGAGAAGATTGGGGAATTGCCGTTAAAATCGATGTGTAACATCCACCATTAAAAGACAGCACTTTAACAATTTGAGAGAAAAACCGGCTGCTGTAATACTGAAACTGTTTAGTGCTTACTTGGCACTTTACATCTTAAGATGTGCATTTACAAAGGCATCACAAGTGATTACCCATGAAGAAACCTTTAATTTCCACTGCATCTTGTAACTTCTGCCCTGTGAAACAGTCCTAGCGCTGAACTCCTGCAGAGGCTGCAGCCCTGCTCTCACTCCACTTTTCACTTTTTCAGAAATTCAGAGAGCCCCACTCCAGACCATGGATATTCCCGAGATGACGCTAAACGACAGCTCCACTAGCAGCTCATTCAACTGCACCGCTGATGCCTTCAAGCAAGTCATTTATCCCATCATGTACCTCTTTATCTTTTTCCTGGGTGCTGTGGGAAATATCCTCTCCTTATACGTTTTCTTCCAGCCTTCCCAGAGGAAGACCTCGGTAAACATTTACATGCAGAACTTGGCCGTTTCGGATCTCATGCTTGTGAGCACTCTGCCCTTTCGGGCCACCTATTACCTGTTGGGATCGCATTGGGTATTTGGCGATATCTTCTGCAGGATTGTGACTTACACCATGTACGTGAATATGTACTGCAGCATTTATTTTCTCACCGTGGTCAGCGTGGTTCGTTTCACGGCCATTGTCTACCCATTCAAGAGCTGGAAAGTAGCCAGCATGAAGTATGCCAAGGTAACATGCGTGGTGATATGGGTCTTTGTTCTGGCAGCCGCTGGCCCGCTGCTGAGCAAAGAAATTGCTGGGTACAGAGACCCAGACAAGTGCTTGGACCTCCACCCCAGCAGCACATACATGCTCCTCATGATGAACAATTTCGTCCTTGTTGTGGGCTTCCTCCTGCCTTTTTGCATAATCATCATCTGCTACGTCTTTGCCATCAGAGCGCTGCTCAAGCCCAGGGCTCCCCAGGGCAAGAAGGCCGTCTGTCACAAGAAGGCGCTGTCAACCATCGTCATCACTCTCATCCTCTTCCTGCTGTGCTTCCTGCCATATCACGTGCTGCGGACGGTCCACCTGATGCTCGGCAGCTGCAGCTGGGACAACCTGCCTGTGCACAAAGCGCTGGTGGTCACGCTCTGCCTTGCCGCCACCAACAGCTGCCTTGACCCCGTGCTCTATTACTTCGCTGCTGAAAATTTCAAAGCAAGAATCAGAAGTTTATACCGCAGGTAGCTGGTGCAGAATTGCAAAATTACAGGTGTACACTCCTGCTGAGACGTCTAGACTGGGTCCATTTAATGAAAGAGGCTGCATGGTGCTGTCCTCCCTGCAACCACACTGCTCCGTGCCAGGCCCCTCTGGAGCAAAATTGTCTGAGAGGAAGTTCACTGGGGATGATTAGAACTGAGGCAGGAGCTCAGTGGTGTGGGTGGTCAGAGGTCAGGTGCCTGAGCAGGATCCCTGGTCCTCTTCTATTGGGCACTGTAGATGTTCCTCTTGTGTCCACCCTCCACAGGACAAGGGAACAAAAGGGATTTGCCTTGCTAGTGGAGCCCATTTATTTCATTTCACAATGCACAACCTTTCACAACATGAAGGGAAACTGCTCACCTGAATATCTCTTTGCCTCTTTGCTCTCCATTTCCCTGTGTGTGTAGAGGTGCCTGCCTTAGATGCTGTGTCACCCAACAATTTCATTGCCCCCTGCCAGATCTCTTTGCAAACACTGGCCAGAAGTTTATATGTAAATAAAACCATAAAACATTTCTGATACTTCCTGCTGAGGCTGACTTTGTAAAGCAAGAAGAGAGCCAAACAGGACTCGTTGCTGGCTCAGGCTGTTCAGAAGGCCTTGGCATTTCCTAATTTTCCCCTCTGAGGAAGACACCAAGGTATTTTGCTTAACAATTCACTGACAATCAAGTGAGATTACAATTTCCAGCAAATAGTGTGAGTACTGGGATGCTATGAATGGCAGTGAGGGCAGGACATGGGCTGGCACAGACCTGGGGAACTGGAGGTTTTGCATCTTACCCCCATGCAGGGATCCAGAGTCAAATTAAAACTATTTAGGCAATGGGGAGCTACACCTATGAATACTTTGGAAAATCTTGCAAAATGGCTGTCTGCATTTTTAAGTCCCTTAGTATTTTCTAATGTTTCCTACAAATCAGAATAGTTACAATAAACAGTTGCAATTAAACAGAAAACAGGGTCCAAACTCTGACAACAGTGAAATTTTTAAAAATTATGTAATTTTTGAATTAAAAAAAAAAAAAGAGGAGATTTGTCATGTATTCCAGAAAAGCAGCATCTTGTATGAAATCTTCAACAATGCTGAAAGCCTTCTCTCCCTGTGAAATCTACCCAAAGGAAGGTTTCTGCCAGTCAAGGTGCTTTCTCAGTGCCCTGAACTTTGTTGGAGAAAGCACTCAATAAACTGAACATAATTACTCCCAAGCAATATCTAGCTATTTTCAGCTCTGTCTCAAATTTACAGAAAACAAATAATTGCTGGTCAGGTGGAAAAGTACTTGGGCATGTCATTGGGAAAAAACATACTCTTCTTGGCTATTTAAGGTTATGTTCAATTGAAGAGTCATTCTGTTTTAGTCATTTTGTGCTGTCTTCGACGTAAGCACAAAGTTTTATCATTAAATCTTCACTAATGCTCATGTTCCAAACACTTTCCACCTACCCTTAAACAGTATGCTGATCTGTTTCCTCAATTTTCTCGGAGACAAAATCTATGAATAGCTACACTCCTAGAAAGTGAAAGCAATTGTAAATTTTTGAGCTTGAAAGAGACATAAGCATAGAAAATGAGGCTTTTAAGTGATCCTAAATGATTTAGGTACCCCTAAGTGATTGAAATATAGGTTCATATGCATGTTTTCCTGTCATTCATGAAAGCCCTGGTATTTCTAGGCAAAGATAATTTTTCAGTCCAAAGCTACACCAGAGAAAAAAGAGATTTTCTGTACAGTAATCCTGCTGCAGCCTGAACCACTTAGCACAAGGAACTACCACTCTTCACGTCTGCATTCTCACCCTAGCTCAGGTGCATGTGTGGCTACGTTCGCCTGATGGAGCACTGTCGCAGGGCACAGTGGAGCATCATGTTTTCGTGGACTATGGACATGCCTCTGTGTCATAGATTAGAGGAAAAAAACAATGTTTGGGATAAATGTTACTCCCCAACTAGCCAATAGTGAAGAAAAATCTTTCAGGGAAGACTGGTGGGAGTTGAAAGAGAACTGTAGAGCAACCTGTTTATTTCAGACACAGGTTGGTGAACATTATTATAAGCAATGTACTATATATAGTAACCTAAATTAAAGCAATTATGAATTATCAATACATGAAATATATTAAAATTATATATACAGTACATGGAATATGTATGTATTGTGTTATATGTATTATATAGCACACATAATACTTCTTTTTATATAAACACAAGTAATGATTTCTTACAAGCAATGCATCATCTTGTGTAATTTTCATTTTCATGATAAATCCTCTCCCTTCCTCACCATACATCCTGTTATCAGTGCTTATATTTTGCTCAAGCTTCTAGGAGTGTCTGGAGAAAGGAGGGCACGCCTTGCTACTTAGCATCCCCTCCGAGCTGCCTATTGCTCTGTGCTGCAACAGCGCATTGTGTTGGCAGCAGAGCAGGTGTCAGACTTTTTCCCCTTGTCTTAGAGCTGTTGATGCTTCTCTTGGTCCTTTGGGATGGTCAAGACAGAAATGACCTGCTGCCCCTTCAGCTGACAGGGGCAGAAACAAAATCCATCCAAAATAAGCAAGTGTAGTTGCAGTCAGGAGGAGTAGGATGTTATTTCAACGGTGACCCCATCCCTGGACTAGTATTTTGATTTCCTGTGTGGTACCCAAGCCGGTTTAAATGGCAGTCTCCTTGAAAGACTGTGGTAAATGTGCAAACGCAGATGCCCTGAGAGAACTCAGTGCAGTCGTGGCACTTCAACTTTCTGGCCAGCACTGACCGTGACCTGCCACGCGATACAACTGTCCCCATGCGGCTCTGCAGTTCCCTACCTCTCACACTGGTGTACCGTGTGTATTCAGAAATCTTTCTAGACATCTGCAGAGATAAGCAATATATTTAACTGCATGCAGCTGACATTATGTAGCTACATCTGTTCATCCACCTGCCAAAAGCTTAAGGAAGCCAAGGCAATTAAGTAGCTTCCTTTGTCCCAAACTCCCAGCTGGCCTTTCAGAAAACCTGGCCTGATTTCCACCACCACTTCCCCTCCCTTTGATTTTACAGCTGAAAGCATAAAGCTGCTTAAGGTTGGGGCCCAAACCTGATCACTCAAGTCACATTCCTGCTCACACGAGCAAAATTCTAGCCTTCATTTCTGAAGCTGAGAAATTAAGCTCTGGACCTTGGTGTCTGCCACTCGTATTGTCTTATGTAGGGCTTGAATACTTGAGCTGGCAGTTGGCAGATTCACTTTTCAGGTTGAGTGTCCACATTTCCAGATGTGGAGCAAACGTATTTGCTGGTGTTCTCCTTTCCTCTGAGCCGCCGTGGCAGATGAACCGGGGAAGACTCACAGTGGAGCTGTGTTTCGTAACATAAACAATTTTTGGAAAAGAGTTCTCCTGAGGAGGGGATCTGCAGTTCATGCAGATGGCTTTTTTTTTTTTTTTTTTCTTTACCATATTGCCAGCTTTCTGTGCTGAAAGTAATTTCTGGTGACCTCCCACTGCAAATCTCCAAGCCTGTTTTTGAGGGCTGTGATGTATCAAATGATGGGATACAGAAGCTGATAACAAAGCCCATGAAGCTGGGGCTCAGTCCTGCCCATGGAAACCAGTCCTCTCATTCCTCAGCTTTCTGATGCAGTTGTGGCTTGGCCACAAATTGCTCTTGCTACAAAGCAGGCTGGCTGCAGGCCCCTTCCGAGGCTCAGCCCAACAAGCCCAACAAGCCTTCACCAGCAGAGAAAGCCCCATCTGTGCTTGGTTTCTCTTTTCAACAAGTCTCTTGCCAGGGTTTCAGGAAAAAAAAAATCTTAAGGATACTCTGCTCATTGCTGAAATACTGCTTGCAGGCTGCATATTATTATTATTTTTTCCTTGGCAACTACAAGGATAAATCCAGAGAGAATAAGAAAATATAATCCAGCCCAAGAGCCATCATGCATCTTCTGAAGGCCTTTGTTACTCCAGCTGGAGCTGTCTCTTTGGTGGTCCCTCACCACTAAAAGAGAAGATTTAAACCCAGCCCAGAAATGTGAATTTGCTCTAAAACACAGCAGTCTCAGATTTACTTCTTTTTCTTTTCATTTTTAAATTTTGTATCTCCCTGAATCTTGCTGCTGAAGACACTGTACTTAGCTAGTTCACATGGCACTAGGTTTGGGTTGATGGCAAGCACAGAGAACTGCCTATATAAAGCTGACAGAAGAAGCTCCAGAAGGTGGAGGTGGTGTGCGGAGGACTCTGCTCAGTGCTGCTGCACTGACCTTTCAGAGGCACATGCTCTCTGGGGCAGCCTGTGCTAGGAGCAAGCACTCTGGCTGGCCATGTTTGTGGGCCTTCCTTGTCCCTGGGTCTGCTCCACCTGCATCTGACTCCACACCAGCACAAACCCAGCCTGAGCATTAGTCCACCCCACACACCTGTGTTCTGACTGACGCAGGAAGGAAAGTCAGATGGGAGAGACCAGGCGGAAGGAGATGCCCCAGCAAGCCACCAACCTGCATGGCAAAAGGAGTACACCCAAATGGTGTTTCTGACCTTACCACCTCCCCTGGGTTGTTAGTACCAAATACAAAAGATTGGTCAGTCACTTTAACTTCATATTTATGATTACACTTAGGTAGAGCTTTATGTTGAGCTAGCTGGGCTATGTAGTATAGGGAAGCATAAGGGCAGATGGGCAGATGGTCCACTTGGGAATGGCAATAGGAGAACACATTGCATCATCCTCAGAGAAATGAAATATTCAAGCCAACGTTCAAAGACAAATAAGCTTAAGCCCAGCTGCAGACCTCCAGTCTCAGGGCCTCTCATTTTACCCTTTACTTCCAGGGCAACTGCAGCTCAAATAGCAGCCTGTGGTCTCACAGGCAGAACCTATCTCCATGCTTGTAAGGAGCAAGATGACCTCAGGGTCTACCCACATGGTCTTGTGCCTCTTGCTGTTTTCTGACTATCTGATCTAAAGGTTGCATGCTCTGACTTTCTGGAGAGACCCGACTCACAATCAGCAAAGCTCAGCAGCAAGCAAGGACATGACGTGATCAGACAGCCTGTCAATGAGATCTTCAGGTTGTGATATGGGGGTGGATAAATGTAAAAATGACAGATTTTCCTCAGACAGCAGTTCCACTGATACACTTTACACTGGCAAGGATCGAAAAGTGTTATTGTTATGTAATTGTTAAATTATCTTGGGTGTCTCCAACGCCATGCGCAAAGAGCAGCATGCTGAGGCAAAAAATATCCCCTGTCCCATGCCCTCCCTTCAGCCAGTACACTTTGCTGTTTCTACCCGCACAGTTTATATGCTGTCTAAGCACTGGACTGATGAGATGACGTGGCTTTGGAGACCATCTAAAGCACTGACAGAGGGTCTATACCTGGTCAAAAGAGAAGGGGCAAGGATGGCAGTCATTCTTGTACCCCCAGGCATCTTGGAGGGCTAAAGGTGCCTGTTTCCCTTGCCTCGCCCCAAACGAAGATATGTGACACCTTGCTTCTCACCTTGGCAGCTCAGTGGTTGAGAACCAGAAGGAACTCTTTTAGCTAAACATGACTAATGCTGATGTTGGAGTGCACCCAGCTTCATGTTTTGTGGGAATCCGGGCTCATGAGGCAAAGAGAAACCAAGAGTTAGCGGAATAATGTCAGATACTTTCTCAGAAAACATCAAATAAAAGCAAGAAACCTCTTCCAGGAATAGATAGTCATGGCAATGTCTCTGTTTCACTTAGTTTGAACTAGTCTGCCAAGAAGGATCCATTGAAGTCACGCAGGAATATGCCCAAGTTTCTTGGATTATGCCTCGTAGCTGAGAACTTCCATTTTTCATACTCAGTACATTTTAAGATGTTAGGTTTTTTGGCTTAATATGGGTATTATCATAGCCACCACACAGTCCCATAACATATTTGTCTTTGGAGTGTGTTTTTATTCCCAGTTTCTCAGTACACGGGTCTTTGTCTCAAGTTTTCTATTTAGGATCCAGTAATTAAAGGCAGCAGTAGAAAATTAAAGTGTGTTAACCATAATAAAATAGGTAAGTATGGTCACTCATGTAGTATGTTAAGAAAAATGTGTATATGTGTATATGTATACATATACAGGCACACGCATTCTCACAATTATTTTTGTGCATTTATATATCTGTATACAACCATATATACTGATTGGTGAAGTCAATGAGTAAATATTTGGTGATCAGTCCCACACTTTTCCAGATGAATGTCTTTTATAACTGTATTCCATTCACATCCAGAAACAGATTTAAAAAAAAAATCAGAAGTAGCTAGCCCTTCCTTCCTCACCACCAAATTACAATGCAGATCTTATGTACGGGAGAGTGAAACTTTGGTCACTAAGTGCTCTATTGACATTCATGATGCAAAGGTAAAACCCTTTCCTCTCTTCGGGAAAATTTAAAAATTAAAAACAAACAAATAAATAAATAAAAGCCAACACCCCAAATCTCTTGTCCTACATTTTGCTAAATTTTGCTTACCATCCTTATTAAAAGAGAATTTCTACTTCCAGCTTGACTGAGCCCCACTTTGGCCTGAGGTGATATGCAAAACCTTCAACATGCTCTTTTCTTTTAAGACGTTGACAATCTGTCTGTATTTCACACACATGAAAACCATGTGGAAAAGATTTCAAAAATCTCTACTGACAGCTGTGAAATGAAGAACAGATTTTGGCCTGACACTGGTAGAGCAGAACAACATTTCTTGCCCTATAGGGTGCAGACTGGTAAGATCCATAGATCCTTCCACACATCCTTGCAATACATTAGAAATAAATAAACAAATAAATAAAAAATAAAAAATGCTGCTCATCAGATTAAATGTGCTGTTAGGGAATTTATACCTCCAGTGGAAAGCAGAAAGGTGTTGTAAGACATTATTACCAAACATGTCCCATGGACATGGACATGGACATGGACATGTCACACCCAAAAATGCAAATGCCTGTGTTCATTGCATGTACCAGCAACATGAGTAAGCAAGAGCACAACAGCAAGGAGGCTGAACACCAGATTTTGATAAGTTCTGTGCAAACTCCATTGGAGAGTGCTTCAATTTACATGAGGAAAAGAAGGAGATCTAGCAGGAATTCAAACCCTTAAAAACAGCACTGAAGAAAGTAAAGGAATTCTATTAAAATATTTAGGACTTTTAACCTAAAACCACTCTCTCCCATCAAGAGCAATGTTCCCAATTACAACTAATTTATCATTGTGGAAGGCATCAAGAGAATTCCAATTTTTCAAGTAGAATGAAGCGATGAAAATGTAATACCCCAAAATAAAGATGAAATAAAATTATGTGGAAGACCCATGAGGAATTGAAATTGATTTGAAGGCCAATATAATCTTCCTCCAGAAGAAGACAGTATTATATCTTCTTCCCATACACAAATGTGTGAGAAGCAATCAAATTTTATTGTTTCAGAAAAGATGTGCTATAAGCGGAGGTGGTAACAGAGCACAGTCAGATTGTTCTGCAGCCCTGGGGACTTCTGCTCATACACTGTGGGATTGCCCAGCTGCCTCTAGCAACTGTGGAAAAATATAAAATCAGATGAGAACTGCGCTGATGCTGTATTTTCAAAATCCAAGTAAGGTATTTAGGAAGTACCCAAAAACAAGCAGCTCAGGAAAGGATATTAATAAATATGGTAATTTCTATGGGAGGAGACAGGTGAAAAAGTAATTCTGAGGAGAGAAGAAGTGACTAATGAGACCACAGCTACATGGAAGTCAAATTCATGCACATGGAGCCATGTCCCGGTGCAGCCAGAGGCTTTCCAGTCCAGGCCAGCTAATTTAAAACTAATCAAACTATTTAGACCTCAGCATTCTATACCACACTGCAGTGTAGAACGAACCTGCATGTGATGAGCGTGGAGGCAAAAAACAAAGTTTGAACCAGAACTGTGTGCAGTCAGCAAGACTCTGCCTTAAGGAACAGAGATTTCCACCTTGCAAACCACACTGTGATAGAAATCATGCCAGTGCACAGTTCAGGGAAATATAAAGAGGTCATGTTGCGATGACGTGCATTTGAAGCATCCCAAACACATCTGTCTACGATGAGGTACAAAACCCCAGTGCAGGAGATTCTTTTCAGATAGCTTAGGCTAGTTCCAAGCAGAAGGGTTATGAAGAAAGCTCCACTATATTTTCTGAAAACACTGCAGCACGTTAGATGTGGTTTCATGTCTTCCCATAAAACAGAATAAGGCAGAAATAATTCCTCCGGGACCTGTGATGTACTTTTTTAAGAAACCAGCTCCACTAGCTCAATGTTTCCCCAAATTTCTCCATTGCAAGATCTTCCTCAAGTAAGCTCTCTCCCTCTGGGTGCCTGTAGCTCAGTCCTTGCCAAAGTCACTTTCTCCTATCAGGGTTTCCTGCTTGGCTTCCAGCTGTGCACACCAGACATTGGGTCAGTGTTTCACGGCTGTAGCATCAATCTCCACCTCCTCCGTGAGTCATCCTGTGATGGAGGTCCAAGGGCTGTCTGTGTTTCTGGTAATTAGAGTTGCTTGGGGTTTCCTAGTAAGCTGAGTAGTGGAAAACCAGAGCTGCTATCTCTGTTCTGCTGTAATTCAGAGAACATCTTCCATAATCTCTGTGATGCACGCTCTCCTACTGCCATTTGGGTTTCGGTCAGCCAGTGGGCATACCCTGCCCTATCTCACCATTGGGGTGGTGGTGATCGCACATTGGTGGCTTCAGCGACATTCTCTTTGCAGAGCTCTTGCCCATGTCTAGACCAACCCATAAGACCAAACACAGTGTTGCCCTCTCACTATGCCTTGCAGAGGGGTTGCTGGAGAGAAAGCAGCAATAATTTCTGTGCTCTAGAAGCCTGCAAGAGTGATGCATAAGTCCCCCTTGGTTCCCCATGTAATCAGCAGAAGGAGATGGGCATTTCCCAGTGCTGGTTTATTCCACCCTACGCAGGGGATGTACGAGTTCCCTCACTGACTTTAATGGCAACTGAGGATGATTTACTGAGCCTTTTTTGCTATCTTACAGATTGCTGCTCTTGGGCAAGACAAATCCCATGTTAAATCTCTCAGTTCTCATTCAAGAATACCACAGGGACACAGCACTGGAAGGCATCTCCTGGGAATGGTGCTGTTCTGTTGCCAGCAGCAACACTGTATATCCGTGTACACAAACAGATCAGAGGCACCGGAAAAGCAGTAAGACTACCCTAGTAAAATGTTTCTGTGAAACCCTTTTTCCAGTTGATGGCAAGAAACAATTTTCTGGTTTCCACTCTAAATCCAGTCATAGATGCTTTTTTTATGCATTGACACTCTCCATTGCCTTCCATAGTCTTTTTTTTTTTTTTCTATTTAGAGTTTATTTAGAAGATATATTATTGAGGAGAAACAGTTTTGGTTTATTGCTAGAAGAAGCATGTCGCATACTCTAGGCATGATGTCTCCAGTCTCCTGATCATCCTGGTCATTCTTCTCTGCACCTGCTTGAGGCTGAATGCCTCTTTCTGGACTTGCACGTGTGCTTACGTTTGGACTGCACACAGCATTTTGGCTCACGTGAAATAAATATTAACAGTGCACATTTTCCTGCCTTTACTGGGATGAAGGATAAATGCCTGGACTGTATATCTCAGAACAACTCGTTGTTTTATTTTTTCACTGTTACATGCTCTCCCAGGGCTCATATTTGCCCCACAGCCAGGTAATCCACCTCTGTTTGCCCCCTCTTTTGTTGCTTCCAGCAAAGGAGGGCCTCGCATCTGCTCTTGTCACGAGTCTTTGCAGCAGTGCCTACTCTGATGGATAAAATATGAGGCCAAACAGCCTGGACCAGCTCACACGCACGCTGACATTCAGAAAAACCTGGAGAGAGTCATGTGGATCCCTCCAAAACAGATCTGGGACTGATATAACATTTTCAGAGAAACAGATAACCAGCTTCTGGGCTTGGCTGGGTTTTCTTTTATCTAGCAATGGAAAGATACTCAAAGATTAAGTGGCCTCACATTTTACACTACTGAAGTTTTCCATTTCCCCCCAGGTTTTTCAGCATGATGCAGGAGTCCTTTGCTTTGAATTTATTACCACATGCTCATTTTTTGTGGTAGGTAAAAGGGGATGAATTTCAGATCTGATTTTGGAGGACCCACAGTGCAAAGTTCCCTCTAGTTTCCAGCTCCTTCCTCCTGAACTACCTGCTGTGATCTTTCTTTAAAGGTCAACTGACTTATTAGCCTCATCTATGTCCATCTCTTTTTCTCCCTCCTCAGTAACAGTACTAACCAAGAGCTAGTTGGTCAGAGCCCCCCAGCTTGAAGAACTTACTGAAGATGCTTGCTTTTCAGCCTGCAATGCCATCTGCTAGATCTCTCCCAGTTTGAAGAGGTATGCTGAGTACTGCGGCATGTGGGCTGGAGAAGAGCAAATCCTATAAATGCTTCCTATAAATAGTTCCAATAAATTATTCCTGTAATTGGATAATCTCTGAAGCTACTGACTCTCGTAAGACTGCTGGTTTATATTAACTTGATGAATTACTGAAACTGCAAGAAGCAATGCCAAGAGAGAGAAACAAGAAGAAAAGTGAAAGAATGTGAGAATGTGTATGTCAGGGAAAACCAGGAGTGAGGAGAAGGGGAAGTAGAGAAGAAATGAGAAATATAATATAATCATAATATAATTTTATTTTATTATTTATTTATTTTTTTTAATGGGAGTGGTCATCACAGCATGAGCAGCCTAAACATTTCCTGTGGGACAGCTCTCTTTGGATTTTCACATTTCTGCCAGATGAGAAATGGGTGCTGGAGGCGGAGGTCACTGATCCCAATGCTGAACACCACAGCTTGCAAATGGCCTGGCCCATGGTGGGAAGGGATGTGGAGTTGGCCAGGCAGATCCTGGTTCTTCACTGCTACTGCTGGAAGTGTGGGACACCCCAAGGCAGGGTTCAGCCTGGGTGAACAGGACCAGAGAAAGGCAATGTTGATAAAATGACCACGGTGGATAACACCTTTATGTGGGAATGTAGGCTGAAAACTGTTCCCTCTTTCTAGGGATATGGTTGTAGCTGTATTTTGGTGCTAACTGCTGGCTTCAGTTGTCTCTTCTCCAGTCTGAAACTGAAGAAGGGACACAGTGCCAAGGAAAGGAAGAGAGGAACAAAGGGAGTGAAAGAACATGCTGGAAAGACAAAAAAAAAAAAAAAGAAAAAAAAAAAGGAGAAACGGGATGACACAAAGGTATGAGCAAAAGGAAACAAAGAGGACAAAAGGGAGAGGGAAAGGGAGGCAGGCTGTGGTTAGAGAAGTGGTATAGAAAGTTTAACATACTTCAGTCTCTCTGTGACTGGCTTATACTCATCAGACAGTGGGGAAGTGTTGCATATTAGAGTGGTAGAGCAGGCAAGAGAGTCCAAGTGATGCTAGTCTAAAAGATTTGCCCAATTATTAGTTCCTGGCGTGATGATTTGTTTAGAGCTGTGGTCTGTTAACAATTTAAAAGATCAGCAGTGCTGAACTGGGCTGAATATTTTCCCAAGGCTGTGGGGTGACACAATAAGACAAATGAGTAATAGCTGGAAAGAAGACTGAAAAGAGTGATAAGCAGCAGCTCCTTTTACAGTTGGTGTTCTGCAGATACCAGTAGGGGCCCTAAACTGGGGTCTTGACAAAACCCTGACTTAACCCAATGTGCAGTGTTGATGCTATTTGGAGCCAAAAGCCTTCTGTTTCTGCTTTCAATAGAGTAAAACCTACATGTAGGCTAATAAAGGGAAGTACAGGTTCCAGAAAAACAGAAACCATTGTTTCTCTCCCATGTTCTCTGTCACTTAGAAACCACACAGTTGCATATGTGACACAGAGGAAAACACTGGGACAAAGGACTGCTTTCATCCAGACTGCTTTTGTGCTCCTGACTCTCTAGGCAGGGAACCCTGTTCCTTTCCTGCTCAGGATTAATTCTTCCTGCTCAAGAGTTATTCCATGCTGACAACCTCAGGCAACACCTGGACTGTTCAGGGCACTGCATGGGCTGCTCAGGAGATAGTTTGGCCACAGCCACATGGACCTGTAGAAGGAACAGTGATCAAGCACACGGACATGAACCACATTACACCACTTGGTTTCAAGGTGAAATAAGAGACCCTGAGCCAGTGGCATCTAGGGAAGGTTTGGGTTAGGGTACTGATTACGATGTAGGTGTCTAAAGAAGAGATGAAGTTAACCGGATGCACTGGCAGCCTACTTCGGATGATCTCTGTTGCTGTTCTGCAGTGTGCAGACTCTCAGCCACTTCTCCAATGCGTGACCCTGAGCCACTCAGTCAAACTTGTCGTGTTTCAACTCCCCCATATACAAAATGCAGCCAATACTATGAATAGCTGTATTACTTACAGCAGCAGCAGTGACAGTAATAGCCACATTCTTGATCTGCAAATGTGGTGAGCAGATTTTTATCTCTTTGGAAGCTTCCAGCTGGAAGAATGGTCCTAGAAGTATGAATGATTTTGCCTTGTTGCACCAATACAAACTCAGTGTAGCTGCACAGAGGTCAGTGACGACTTCAGATTTTTACAGGTGGAGCTGAATACAGAATATGAGTAGCTTTAGAGAATTGTGAAGAAAATAATGAAAATCCTGCTCTATCACTTACAAATTTAAATAGCCTTTATACTGTTAACCACTGGAAGCAGTCTGGTGTTTTCAAATATGATTTCTTCAATAAAGAAATGCAAGTTTTTAAAATGCAGCTGTCATGTAGCAGCACACAGAGCGAGCTCATAAGAATAAATCCCCAGGTACAGATTCCATCACCAAGCACTTTAAGTGATAAACTTTCACCTTCCCGAGCCAATACAAAAGAAGCCTATCTTCTTGCTAAAAATACACTGCACCAGCAAATTGCATACACTCAAACTACACATTAAAATGCAAGGAGAGCCCTCTGGGATTTGGGGACAAATACAGTCGTGTGTCAGCTCTGACTGATTTAAGGTTGTTAAAGCGATGCTCTCAAACAATTAAAAATATCTGCCAGTCCTGTCAGGAGGTTCTGCTGGGCTCTTGCGGCTCCCGCTGTGTTAGAGTAATTCCGTGGTGACGGGATGATGTTGATGCACAGTGACATCTGAGAGTGGAGGTCTGAGCTCTCACATTTCTAGTCACCAGCACCCCAGAGAAAGGATAAGAGGAGAGGTGGTTGCTGTCAATCAGAGTCCTTGCACAGTGCAAGGCTTGGAAATGTCAATGCACAAGGCACAATGTAAAGAGAACTGGAATTTACAGAAAGGGCTCAAAACTCACACCACTTTTCAGGAAGGCTGGTGCTTTAGGATGATCATCAAGGTTGAATATCATGCTGTCTTGGGTCAGAGCATCAGAACATGTCAGCTCCACCTTTCAGAAAATTTTCACAGGAAAGTTTTCAGTTAACAGAGACTCTGCCCAGAAGCACCCTGAAAAATGCTCTGGTGCAGCAGCAGAAGGGTGGGAAGGTATGATATCACCAAGGAAGGTGTGACATCATCCAGCCAAAACAGTCAGACCTGCTGTGTCTGCCAGGTGCAACAAGGTTTGGACCCAAAATATCTGGGCAGGGGTGCAATAGCCATACAGCTATTTCTTTCCTTCTTTTTTTCTTGCTACACCTGTGCACGCACATATACGTGCATGTCTCTTTCTTTTTTCCTGGCAGTATATGGAATGAAGACTTCCAATTTCAGTTTATAAAGCAGGATTAAGAACTACTAGCACCCCAAAGAAATTTATCAGTTGTACAAAACAAGGAAACCAAGCATCCACAAAAAAAAAAAAAAAGTCATATGAGCTCATCCCATAGATGCTTACACCCAACCAAGTTCTCTACCTATTATGAAAAGTGCAGCTGATAATTTGCTTGATCAATAACCTGAAAAATTGCTATAATCTAAGGAATTCACAGCTTCAGATCACAACACACCTGACATATGAAGTGACACCTGAGCTGAAAAACTGCTGCAAGTTTGATTTCCTGGAGGGTCTTGGGACTGTGACAGCAGCCTCTCATTTTGAAAGGGCCACCAGTCATACAGGACAGGCTTTTGGCATGAAACAGCCACCTTGTGTCTTTACATATTGAGGTTTTCTAGGTCCTGAATGAACTCACACAAATGTTCACACACAAATGAATCCCACCCCCTTAGACCAGTCAGAAGGCATGGAAAGGGCAGAGCACGGCAAGTGGTGCAGTGGGCACAGCTGAAAATGGCTACAGCCAACCATTTCCCTGGGCACTTAGAATCATAGCATCAAGAAGGTTGGAAAAGACCTTTAAGATCATCCAGTCCAACCGTCAGCCCAACACCACCATGCCCACTAAATCATGTCCCCAAGTGCCACATCCACACGTTTCTTGAACACCTCCAGGGAAGGAGACTCCACCACCTCCCTGTTCCAATGCCTGACCACTCTCAGAGAAGAAGTTTTTCCCGATATCCAATCTGAACCTGCCTTGGTGCAGCTTGAGGCCATTCCCTCTCATCCTATCACTGTTACCTGGGAGAAGTGGCTGACCCCCACCTTACTACAGCCTGCTTTCAGGGAGTTGCAGAGAGCAATAAGGTCTCCCCTGAGCCTCCTCTTCTCCAGACTGAACAGCCCCAGTTCCCTCAGCCGCTCCCCATAAGCCTTGTGCTCCAGGCCCCTCACCAGCTTTGCTGCCCTTCTTTGGACACGCTCCAGGGCCTCGATGTCCTTCTTGGAGTGAGGGGCCCAAAACTGAACACAGCACTCGAGGTGTGGCCTCACCAGTGCTGAGTACAAGGGGACTTAGCACCCACACAAAATGAATTAAGGGAAACCTGAGAAACCTAGGGAAAAAAGCTGTTAGGCAAAAGTTTTGTCTCAAAGTTTTACTTCACTGTTTACTGCATGGCCATCACTGAACTACCACATCTAGGAAAGGCTGGGAACAAACCTGGTCAGCCAGACACAGAGTCACAGAATCATAGAATCACCAAGGTTGAAAAAGACCTGCAAGATCACCTAGCCCAACAGTCTACCTACCACCAAGACTACCCACTAACCATGTCCATGACACTTTCACTGGAAGGAGAAAAGACTCCTAACCATGAATCCATTCCCAAACAAGTCTGATGGTGCTCACCTGCTAGTCATGGAGTTGTTGTATGTGGTGCCCGATCTCAAGGTACAGGAAAAAACCTTCCTGTACAGGTTGACAGCTCAGTGCTCTCACAAACTCACATATTGGGTAGGATCACAACAGGTGAGGGTGTGTCCATGTCAGTGAAAGGTCTAAATTACCAGCAATGGTGATTCAAGGCTCAATGTAGTCACTCATATATAGGAGTCTAATGCCATTTAGAGGCCCTTCAACATTGGCATGAGGCTGGTAGACATGATAATGCCAAGGCATCCCAATGGCATCCCAAATGGCACTAGGCATGATATATACAAACAGAGGCTCACCAATGACAACGCTCAGTGACTCTCCAGGCTCCTCTGTGTTCATTGACATGGAGCTGATTTCAGTTGTCTGTACACCCCTGTGTAGTCATTTGTGGTGTGAACCTGACATCATTTTAAATGGTTGGAGATATCCTGAACAACTTACCCTGATATGTGTCCACTGTAATTACTGTATCATAGCTGCCAGCCCCACAAAGGTGTCATGGTACCAAATGGAACCAAGTGACTCCTGCATATGGCAGGAGCTAGTAACATGGATGCCTGTGCAGAGAAATCCTAAGGTAGACCTGAACCATGCCCCAATGTTTAAATTACAAGGAAATTTGCAAACTGTGTCTTTTGCCTTACAGTTTCCAGTAGAGACTAACAGATACCAGCAGGACTTCAAGTCAACACAGAAGACACTCAATCAAGTACTTTTTATTTGCTTCCTTCTCAGAATGAGATTGGACTAATCAAATTGGTGAATTCAGCTGCTGCCTCATATGATGGAGACTGAACAAAGAGTTTTGGGACTTCACTATCCAGGACCCTTCCCTAGTCATTTTATAAAATGAGCACATAATAGCTATATAGTCAAACTTTATAATATCAGTCACTACAATAAATCACTGATATTACATCCATATAGGTAATTGCTTTAATATTGATGAGTACAGCTTATACCACTCTGCCTGTATAAAGCTCTTACAGTATTTATCCTTCCATTATTCCAGGTAATCAAATAAACAAATCAAAAAAAAAAAAAAAAAAAAAAAAAAAAAAAAAAACCTTTGAAATGCTAGTCTTGTCTTCCTACTCTAGAAGCTACTGCTAACCGCAGTATTTGTTAGTAATAAGCCTATTATTGGCTGCACAGAAATATCAAGTTTTATGCAGTTAAGAGCCTTAGGCTTTGTGCTGAAATTTAGATCCCAGCATTGTGCTAGTTACTTAGTTCCACAGTTACCAGCCAACAGCTGGGATTAGTTTGGTATTTCAGCTTTTACCATGCCCGTCAGGCATCTTTGCTCCTCTTTTCATTCAGCACTGTCAAAATCTGGTGGGAAATTTTTATGTGCACCTCAGTTCTTGGCAAAACAGCTTTCCTACAGTGACTTTCTGTATGGCTGAGTTATGACTGTGACAAGCTCACATGGCAAATCAATTCCTGTCTTGTCAGGAAGCTTGTAAGGGCTCAAGATTCCCAAGAGCAAGCACTGGGACAGGTCATTTGGGACAGGCCACAGGGGCAAGCAAAGCTCTCTAATGATGCTTTTAATATGGAATATGACAAAAATGCATGTGGGAAAGAAGAACCACAGTCTAAGGACGGGCAGACGCTTGCATTCAACTGCCTTTGTGGCCATGCCTTAAAGCCCTTCAGCGTAAGAAGGAAGGACTAAGGTATTTCCATACGAATTTGAAGAAGTGGGAGAGAAGTGGGAGAGCTTAAGAGAGTGTCTTTTCATTCAGATAAGTAAAGAATAGCTAAACCAGTATCAAGACTTTGAGGAGTAGCCCAGGTTTAGATGAGACGACTGTGAGGAAGCCCCTGTCCTGCCACACGGGCCTAGAACCATGTTACACAGCAGGAAGCAGCAGCCACTCGGCCATTGCAGCCGCCAAGGTGACAGCCTCCTGTTGGCTCTTGCTCGTCAAACGCTGAGTCGCTTTAAAAAACCGCACAGCCCAAAGGAAGCAGAACTAACCCACTGCCTAGCACAAGGGATGTGGTTTTCTCTTTTCACACAGAACTCGCCACAGTTGCCTTTTCCGCAGCCTCCCAGCTGGAGGATGGCAAATGGCTTTGCATGAGGGTGCGGCTGAAGGTCTCACAGAAATGTTGGTTAGTGCAGGATTCATCTCTGTGGCTGATTAATATTGTTTCCCAACAAATGCCTTCACATTTTCTGTCTAAAAATGGGACTAACTCTTGTTGTATTACTAGACATTTAACCATATATACATATTTTAAACTCTGACCCCTTCTTTTTGGTGTCCTTTGTTCCATACAGCTTCTCTCCCTAGTTAAGAAATATACAAGGTGAAGACATTGTTAGATCATCCAAATTGCTTCTACAGAAAAAAATGCTGTTCTCCTTTCCCTCCTCCTTTAATGGCTGTATCCTCCCTTCTCCTCCCATATTTACAATTTTTTACTGCCTCCTGATTTCTCCTCACATTTCTCTGTTTTCTCCTCTCATATATTCCGCAGTGGAACTATACCACCTCACAGAGTTTGGAATACTGTTTCTCTGGTTTAGCCTCAATCCCAGCTCAACGTCTTCTTCTCAGCTTTGCATTTCATTGCTTTGACACTGGCTTGTGCACACCATCTACCGCCCCAATGCAAACTCTTAAAATGAAACCCAGATATTTTCCTTTTGGCCTTTTCTGCATCATCTATCACTGTGGACAACTCCATTTTCTTTCCTTTGCCTTGTTAATCTGGACTCTTTTCTCTCCTTCAGCCACACTAAATCTTGTCTCATTAAATCTTGTCATCTCTTTTTTAATAATATCAAAATCAGTCTTTTCATTGCTAGCTCCAGTCTTAAAACCTGATTCATCTTCTGTTCTCATGGCAATAAATTCCTGCAATAGATGGATAGCTGGAATGCTGCTAGAATATTTCAATAAGAGAATAAATTCTGTTTGTCTACATTCCTTCTTCGGTCTCAATGATTTGTTGCTCCATCACAAACCATCTTCACTTGATGGACAAAGCAGATTCCAGATGTAGTCCTGCTCTGTGTGCTGTTGATTGTATGGCCCATAGCACTTTTGGTCTGGGCTGTTATTGGCCAAAATTTCACATGGTATCTTGAACTTTCCTTGTGGGTTCAACTGATCTGTTTTCCACTCTACAGTAATTGTTTCATACCATTCCTTATACGGGAACAAATTAATTCAGCTTATAAGTTCTGACTCTTCCACTCTGAACACTTTCTCCAATGGGTCGTTTTCAGCTTGAGTTCTCTGAGCCACCGATGGGACATGTCTACGCTGGACGGCGTGGAGAAAGATCTTTTTCCTTTAGTCACAAAATGACTCAGTGCTGGCATCACTCAAACAGGAAAGGTGATAATTCCTCTGTGCTACTTCTTCCTTTGAGTTATTGTGTTTGCACTGCCTTTTTTTCCTCTGTCCCTTCCTCACATTGTGCATTGCCAGTTTAAACCTTTACTTATCTGAAACTGTATTGCTCATACTCAGTGCATGTGCAATGTGTTCATTAGGTGCCACCCAGCAGATGCCTCAGTCATCACAAACACCTTATGCTTCAGTCACATCGATCACGAGTTGGGTCTTTAGGAACCCCCTCCTCACCCTTCAGCCCTTAGAAACCCAGAGATGCCTGAATGTTGTACGTTTACATACATATTGTGTTATACCCTATAGGAAACTGGTAGGGTTTCTCTTTAGGTGGTCTAAGTCTTCCTCCTTGCAAAGAAAATTTCCTGTAAGAAGTACTGGGATGGATTTCACTCTTCTGTACAGCTTGGTTAGTTGGGAAATCCCAGTGACAGCAAGGATGGAAGGTGCATACTCCTGCACACAGGTATGCATATATTATATATAAAAATATGTATTTATACACACATGTTTAGCACTGCCAGAGGTATCTTCACCACACATCAGCAGGACAGGACCCGTGACACAAAGCTGAATGTACGTGATTCCTCCCAGCAGAGGTCAGTGGTAACTTAGCCACCAAAACTGCTCCATGCCTGCAGCTCAGTGTGTGCACATCACGCTGCCGTGGGGAAACGTGCACCTGGAGACTTAGCTCAGGCAAATTTTTACATGCAGAGTTGGGGAATTTCATAGTGATTTCCTGGATTAGGGCTATAGGTACTTTGCATATCTAATGCTGCGTTGGCTTTCTCCTGACGAGTGTATTGGACTTTTCGTTTTGGTAAACAACATTTGTGGCCCACAGCAGCTCCCCTTTTCTTTGGTTCTTTTTCTCGCCCTTTAAATTCTGTTGTATACATCCTTTTGGTCATTGCAATTTTAAACAAAATTTAATAATTATTGGAACAGCTTTCTTTGCCACTGAGAGTGCATAATCTATTAAAAACTT
>VXAV01011238.1:120846-151746 GCA_013399715.1 Alectura lathami | reverse complement strand
TTTTTTCTCTTTTGCTGAAGATGAGAACTATGCAAAAACACACTCACTCTTTCATTGTGTTTTACCTGTATTTATGCCTCACCTTCTTCAAGGCTCATGTTGCCAATATGAGGAAGATAAGATATAGGAGGGTAGAGACCTTCCTTAATAAACTGCACTGCAGAAGATAATTGTGTATTTTATTTTCCAGCATCTCCCTTTCCTTTCCTTTCCTTTCCTTTCCTTTCCTTTCCTTTCCTTTCCTTTCCTTTAAATAGCATTGCAAGTTTCCTTTCATGATATCTTCCAAGAACCACCAGCTCTACAACAGAAACAGCAAAGTACAAGTGAATGGGAACAAACTTCTAATTAGTGCTCCACTTGCCTCCATCAATTTATTTCAGGTTTACCAACCTTGAGCCAGTTGATATATAGCAATGCCACTTCTGTAATTCACAGTTGCTCATCATTTAAACAGCAATAAAAGAGACTTGGAGCATTTCATAGAGATGAATGACCCCCTAGAGACCTTCTGACCTAAGGCCAAGGCCCAATAAACCTGATTGGTCATAAATTCCTGAACAACTGCTCTGGCCTCAGGTCACCATTGCTATCGGAAGCTGAAAGGTGTGGGATAGAATGTAAGATGTCTGATTTCTCCTGACTGACATGTTTTGCAATGTGCATGCCCTAAGCTATCCTGGAAATATTGGGAATTGCCAGGGACAAGCCCAGGACTGTATTGTGTTATGTCCCAGTGCCAATTTTAGTAGGGATGGTTCCCGTCATATCAGGTCTGCTTAGTTATCTTAGGCGGATGATCCTGTCCACTGGGGCTTACACCTGCAAATGTTTCTGTGCCTGGAAGGGCCAAGACTCTTCCCAGCAGAGACTTTGGAGGAACAGGTGAAGCAGCAAATTCCCAGCAGCAAGCTCCCTCACCTGTTGTTTAGCATGCTTCTCTTCCTGATTTCTGCTGTATCCAAGGGAGAAGCAGAGACAATGCAAAGGGAAAGGCTTTCAGCACTGTGTAAAGGAGCTGGAGACATGCTGGAAGAGCAGGGAGGATGCAAAAAGTGCAAAGACCTGGGGAGGAGCAGGGTATGTCATGTCATTACTTTTTGGTCATACTTTTGGGAAGGGTTAGCCTAAGAAATGATATGGCACATAGGAAGGCAGGGAAGAAGGTGAAGGATGCCGCAAGAATGGACAATTTTTTGTGAACATTAATTATTAGGCACCATTTGAGTGTTCTTCGAGTATCCCACATTTTATTGCAAACTTGCAACCAGTCAAGAAAAGTAATTGTGAATGAAGCAGCAAGAAGAGATGTATCTTTAATATCTTCAAAATAAGATCGACTGAACTGTGGTGTCAACACCACATGAAGTCATCAATGTGTAGAGTCTTATTAAAATATTTCTCCTTGGATATACTCATTTGCCAGATTCAGACTTGATTTTTTTTACTTTACACATCTCCTCCTGACTGCTGCAACTGGAAGAGTAACCAGATAATCCAGCTGAGCTTTACTGCAGAGCTCTCCCCTCCAATATTTGCTCACACCACATTTATCAAAGACACATATCAAGAGGAAAACACATCTGAAGTGATGGATCTTATCATCAGGATACTCTTTCCTATCACTTGGGCCACATTTTCGTCTTCTTCATTGTTACAGGCTTGAGACAGGAAAAAATATCTGCATCAACGTTTGAAATCCCAACGAATTTCAGTAGCAATGGAAGAGACCAGACTGACAGACAGACACTTCTTTCCAAACTCTGGGTTCTTGCAGGTGGTCTGGCAGCACTAAAGGGAAGATATGGCCACCAGATGAATGGAGAGGAGGAGGACTTCCATTTGCAACCCATATGTCCTCCCCATAGACTGAACTAGTGTCCTAGCCATACAAACGTAAAAGTGGAAGAATCTTCCTCGGGGAAGCTCAGCAGAGTTCCCCTCCAAGTTACCTATTCTGACTGTTTCCTAATATTTCAGAAGGTAAACAGCAGCACTAAGACAAACTGAGATTTAAAAACTACTCAGCTAACAACTATGTTTTCTTCATATAGTTTTCCCAACATAAGTACACTGGCAGTACAGCATAAATCAGAGAGAGATGGGTTGTCAAAAAATCTAAAAATAGGGTTCTCTATTACTTACGGTTTATTATAGTTGTCTTATTTTTGTTGTTTTTTTGCAAATATTGTTATGGGTTTTTCTGCTTGTGTGGATGAATGAGTAGTTGGATGGATAGGTAGACAGATGTCTGGAGAGGGAATTTTATTCAAACAAATGAGGAATCGGCATATGAACAATTATATTCATGCCAGAATTGCTTTCTCATTTGTCATGGATAGAGATGGAAATAAATACAGGTATATACACAATTATTGGCAGAAATGCGAGAAAAAACTGAAGGGAGTGTCTTTCAGAAACAGAATGACTGAAAATATTTCTCCTTTGTCAGAGGGAAAACAGCTATTGAAAATGGGGATCAAAGTGTCAGGGAAATACAATGCCCTTTGTGCTGAAAAATAAACAAATAAATACACACACAAAACAGCAACAACAAAACTCTTGATGAAAGCATTGTTAAATGCTTTTATTTTTCCCTGGTTTATGTTTCAGATGCCTGCATTTGAACCACTTCTTGCTTTTTCCATGATCTGTGTCCAAACCGGTGGTGGTGTGTGCTTGCCCTGCACAAACATAGGGATATAAATACCTGCACATGTGTTTGGTGGTGGGTTGGTAAGGGGGTTCTGATTTGCTCAGACGTCTCCAATCCAAAATCTGGGGGAAGGAGGCTGGGCTGGTGCCTGCTGAGCCTTGCACAGCCAGAGCATGTCTCAGGGATGTGGAGTGATGGGGGCTCTGCTGCTGCTGCTGAGGCTTGGGGCAGCCCTTGGGGCTGCTCCACCCAGCCCAGCCGCCACAGGCATTGCATCTTGTCCCCACCAGCTGCAGCTCCTTGCTTGGTGGCTAACCCCTGTGATGGGCAGCCCACCAGAGATGGTGCCAGCGTTGATACCCGTGGGAAGATCTTGCACATGGAGGAGGTGGTGATACAAACAAGGATGTGCCTGTGCGTATGGTCCTGCCTTCAGGGCTCTGCCATCTCCCATGGCTGCAGGACAGACCCAGCTGGGTCCTTGCAATGGGGAACCTGTGGCAGCTGCCCTGTGGTACTGGCGATTGTACCTCCTCCGTGGCCTTGCCTTTATCTAGCAGGGCAGCTACAAGGTCTCATAGAAATGATGAACAGAAATGTTTTCCTATAAGAAAATCCTGTGATAGCTTGAAAAACCTAAATGGGGCAACTTTTTTCTATGGAGGGAGTGTGTAAGCTTTGATGCACCATGCTGTGCTAGTTGGGTTTCTCAGCTTTTAAAGCGATGTTAGAATATCTAACACTTCTTGGTGTTTCATCTCATCAAATGATCTCTCTTTATAGCATTAGATGCAATAAATAGCATTTAAAATAATGCTTTCCGGATTCTGAGCACCTTTCTCCCTGGACCATAGTGAACCAGCTAAAATGCAGGACAGGTAGCATGCACGCACCTTGATAAATGCGTCATGGCAGGGTGAAAGGGGTAGGGGATGGGGGCAGTTGCCAGGCCTTGCTGCACAGTCATGGCCACAGGGAGAGAAGAAACCAGGGCTGAGATGACTGCTTTGCCAGTGCTGACCAGGCCATGCCCCATGATCCCACTGCACTTGGTAGAACAGCAGGAGGCAGCAGGAAGCCCTGCATCCCGGAGTCAGTGTGTGAAATATATATTGGCATTGCCCTCTGCTGGTTAGTGACGTCCCACCGGGAGGTCATGCTGGCGAGCACACCCAAGCCCACAAAGATCGCGGACCTCTGCCTTAGTCTGCTGCAAACATGGGCTTGTCAGGCGTGGGCCAAGAACTCTGTGGCAAATTTATCTCCATTTTATTCATTAATTCATTCTTTTTTTTATTATTATTTTATTATGATTATTATTATTCCTAGGATATCTTTTTTATTTTTATTTTTTAAATTCATTCATGGCTCACATTTGTTTAGTGTCTGTGGGATGCCTCCTCAAGTGATGAATCTGACCACCGCCAGTGGGCACTTGATGCCCTGCAGGGAATCTGGGCTGTGGAGGGAAGCTTGGCCAAGGGTGCCATTCCTTTTCCATGTTGTGACGAGCACGATGACGATAATCAGGAAACCAGCTTGAGGATTTGCAGATGGAGGGGATGATTCTCCTGCTAGGAGCAAGCAGATCAAGAAGATCAAGGAATTTTAGAAAAATGTAAACCTTTTCTTCGCTGAGTCTAACAGTACTTTACTGCATTTCATAAGAAAAAAAAAAAAAAAAAAGTCTTTTTAAGTCTTTATTGACTTTCCCTCAGTTGAACTGCAGCTTCATCCAGCCCTGTGACTGTACAGTAAGTGCAAGGCTGCAGACATGCGTCAAAAGCAGCAAGAAATGGCCAGACCTTGTCTGGCTTGTTCTGCTATTTTTTACATAGTTTTGTTGTGTCTTGGTGGAAGTGTTCTGAGATCGCTGTCTCAGCTGCACCCAGCAAAGCCCAAGGCCGTCAGCACAGCCAGGGCTGATACCAGCACACACACCTCAACTCCATCCCTTGAAATGCTCATGGAGAGCAGGTAAGTATTGAAACCACATTCTGAGTGAAACAAAGAAAGTTGAAGTATATGATAGCATTATTCCATCAGCTTCCATACACAGCCTGAGCATACTGAGGAGCTCCACAACAAGCAGATTTCATAAACAGAAACCCAGCAGCAAAGCAACAGCTACAAAGTACATATGCACTGGGCCCGACTCAAAGTGCAAATGCATCGGCAGCCTCGAAGCATTTTAAACAGGTTGTACAGGCCTGGGTGGGGTCTCTGCAGCTCTGCAAAACACGCAAGTGTGCAACAGCTTTGGTAAATAAGGAGAGTGGGGAGGAATGATGAAAGCTCAGGAGCAATGCTTTTCCTCCCTGGTCATGTTCTGAGAAAATATGTGTTCATATCCATGCACTGGGGAATGCATTTTTGCAGCAGAAAATCTGCCTGCGCACTCTGAAAGGCCAAAGCGATGTGAGCGTTCGATTTGCTTAAGTTGGCAAGAGTTTTTCCTCAAATTCAAGCAGAGGCCATCCCAGAAAGATAAAAGAGCAGCTGCTGATGCAGTATCTGCCCAGGCTCATGTCAAATCTGTTTCTTTTGAACACAGGATTTTAATACTGTGGGTAACAGGGCAAGCCAAGACCGTTCCAATTATTCTGCTTTTCTTCAGCATCACATGAAGCCCAGCAAGAAGACATGTTCAGATTCTGGGATCCTGTGCAAAGCATGCTGTGCAATCATTGGCAGCAATGCCGTGAGCTTTGCAGGAGGCTCTGCTGGATTTTGGAGGACACATTCAATGCTGTGTGTGCTCTGCAGCCATTTGCAGGGTGACTGCAAGGCTCTTTCCTCACACTACATCTTTTATTAAAAAGTCCAGTGGCAGCATAAAATAATCCTGGGCTGTAGTATTCTGCATAATGGTCTTTAAGTTGTTCCTCAACGATACTCACATTTGCTCCCTGAGGTCTTGCACTTGCCTTGCCTTGCACATAGTTTGCTTTGTTTTAGAGAAAAGTGCAGTACAGAAGCAGGGAGTGTATAATCATTCTGAGTCCATGTGCTCCTCCCATATACCTTACAGTGCATTCCAAATACAGAGAGACAACATTTAACAATTTCCCAGCCATTAACATGTTTTACAAGCTGGGTCTCAATATGTTTCGGATGCCCCAACAAACCAGACCTGCCCCTAGCTGCTGCCCCATCTGCCACCCCAAGCAGATGTCTCAGGCATGCTGGGACATTGAAAATGGGCCGGTTGCCTGTGCTTAGTGTTCAGCTTGAGCACTGAGGCACAGAGACGCTGAGCACTGGGAGTCCTAAAATGCAGAGCTCTCCACACTGCTGTTCCCGAGGTGGGCAAGGGTTGTGCAGGGGCACCCAACAGAGACAAGCTCTTCTCCCAACCCATGGCAGTGAAGCATCAAACCTGCCTCCCCAGGCAAGCCCATTTCAACTTTCTCCTTTGGGCAGTAAAATGCAGTTTTGTGTAGACCACTGCGAAGCCTGGAGCCAGCTCTGGAAGATGACCCCGAATGTACCATGTAAAGGAACATGAGCTCACAGCAAGCACCAGCTTTTGCCTTCCATCTGCTCTGATTAAACATGTTTGTGACAAACTGGCTGTGCATTCCTCCGGGGTAAAAATAAATAAATAAATCTGGATTTGAAATAGCAACAGAAGTGACTAGGCAAACCTGTCTGAGAACTAGGAGTTCAAAACCACATCTTTCTGAGGGTGAAGTCCTCTTCCTCTCCAGTTTCTCCCCTCTCCCCTCTGTTACATTATATGCAAAGGGGAAATTATCTTGGGAAATGAAATTGTCCAGATCCTTTCCAAATGGACACAGGGAGTTGTGATATTTTAACCTCTGAATGTGTGCATTTTGATGGGGAGGCAAGCAGATCCTGGCTGTCATCTTGGTTGGTCCAGCAGAACTCCAGCTCCCACCTGGCCCAGCATCACCTCCGGCATCCTGAGCACCTCTGAGAGCAAAGGCCTCCCTGCACGTGTGGCATGGTGCAGCTCAGCTCATTGGGACCCCAACTGTGTTGAGGTCAGTGCTTTACGGAGGGTACAAGAAGAGGCCGTTGGCTGGTTAGTTGGCCAAGGCACAAGGAGAAGAGTCCTGCCCCAGGCACCCAGACATGCTGGGGACACCCAGGTGGAAAGCAGCTCTGCAGAAAAGGACCCGGGGGTCCTGGTGGGCACTGAGCTGAACGTGAGCTGGCAACATGCCTTTGCTGCTAAGAAGGCTAATGGTATACTGAGCTGCATTAGGCATAGCATTGCCAGCAGGTCAAGGGAGGTGGTATTTCTCCCCTGCTTAGCACTGGTGATGCCAGACATGGAGAGCTGGGTCCAGTTCTGGGCCCCCCCTGTACCAAACAGACCTGGACATACCGGAGAGAGTCCAGAACAGGGCCACCAACACGGTGAAGGGCCTGGAGCACCTCTCCTGTGAGGAGAGGCTGAGGGAGCTGGGGCTGCTCAGCTGGAGAAGAGGACGCTCAGGGGGATCCCACCCATGCCCACAACTCCCTGAAGGGAGGTGCCCAGAGGCTGGAGCCAGGCTCTGCTCAGCGGTGCCCAGTGCCAGGCCCAGAGGCCACGGGCACAGCCTGGAGCACAGGAGGCTCCCCCTGAGCACCAGCAGCACTGCTGTGCTGTGCGGGTGGCGGAGCCCTGGCACAGGCTGCCCAGAGGCTGTGGGGTCTCCTCCCTGGGGATCTCCCAAAGCCGCCTGGACGTGGCCCTGGGCACCCTGCTCTGGGTGTCCCTGCTGGAGCAGGGGCTGAAGCAGAGGGACCCAGAGGGCCCTGCCAGCCTCAGCCGTGCTGTGGTTCTGTGAAAGCTCAAGCTGAGGATTTATGAAGAACAGCAGTGTTACACACAGTGAACCCTGCGAGCCTTAGGTAGATTCACCGTATGTTAGATATCATGTAGGAAACGAACATTATCGATTGTTTCTAAGTCAGGCCTCCTCTGGGAGCACTGCTCACAGCCTGCAGTACTCGAGCCCTGATGTGGCCCCAGCCCATGCCCACCTCAGGGGCTGGGGGTACCACCAGGCTCCGTTAGGACCTCCAGACCTGCAGTGCCCGCTCTGCCTCCAGCACATCAGCCCATCTGCTGGTAGCTGAGAGCTGCCTGGAAATTGCCAGTCAAGGTTTGTGCCATGGAGGAGAGGCTGCTCTCGCGGCTTTCCTCCGTGGTTTCCAGCAGTCTCTTGTTATGAATGTCAAATCAGTGTGTTTCACATGAAAAGAGCTAACAAAGCCTTCACAAAGGCTGTTTGTTATTCAGCTGATTTTTACATCATTTTCTGCTGCCCTTTCGAACAGATTAAGAAACCCTCAGATGCTGGTACCTGAGGGACAGCTCAGAGACTCGGCTTATATGCAAATTTGGAATGTTTGTAATTCAAACTGTGTTGATTAGGTACAGTAAATAAGTATTGATTCTGACTAGATGGTTTATGTAACTAAGCAGCGCAGCAGGAATGAAGCATTACAACTATTACAGCTGCATGTGCAAATTACAGAGCCCTCATTTATCGGAATAGCCGAAACGAACTGCTCCTGCTGTGCTGATTAGTTAAATAAGCCATCAAATCAGTGAACATAACCATGTGCCACAGCACTGCGCAATCTGGAATTATGTATTGGACTGTAACATTTGTGATTCATCCTGGCTAGTCATCCATCTAACCAACTCAAGGCAAAGAGCAATTTTTCTTATCCAAAACACATAACGTGATATTTGCTCTCCACAAATATTTAAATGCAGAGTTAGCCTTTGGTGTGTGGCTTCTGAGTGCCTGTGAGCATGAGCTGTACAGATATTAAATGTTAGCAGAGAGCAGACAGGAAAGATTTGTGAGCAGGAGCCACATCTAAATTCCATGTAGGACTGGCCATGACACTCCTTTCCATCGGACCTGTGCACATTGGCAAAGCCACTCACGTTTGCCGGGTGCGGCTTATCCCCTTGCCCAGCTACTCCCCCAAGGCAGAACTGCATTAGCAGTGTGTTGTTGTTGATGTTGTGTTAAAGAGTTTACTTTGAGCATTTTTTCAGTTTTAGTGTTTACAACTACACAGCATGTTAGAGAAAAGCAGAAATGCAATTTGCCCACAGGGGTATGACAATTTGTGATTATTTCTACTTCTGTGTTCTTACGTGATTATTAAATGCAGTAGGCTAGCCGTGGCCTCCAGCTAAGCAGCTTCAGCCTTTGGGAGGCTTCATGAGAGACCCGAATGCTCTCCTCCCACTCCGGATTTACACACTCCTACCATCAGAAGTCCTGCTTAGATGCACCTTTGATTTGGCCCAGTATGGCTGTCCTCATTTTCCTACCTCTTGGACTGCTCCCTCTTGAACCTGTTCTCTGCCTCCCACAATATTTCCAAATAGGAAATTGTGGGGAACACATACAGAGACCTGTCTTGATTTTTGGGTAATGCTGAACTGAACATTGTAGGTCACAAGAAGAGCCAAGAATGAATGTCAGTTGATATTCTAGGGAAACATGGTGTAGAAAGCACAAAGGACACCTCAAGAGCTGCGCAGCAGCCCTAACAGATGCTGTGGGATTTGGATGGAAGACTGGTGCACTGGTGGCTTCCAAGTGTGTTGTAGGGGGGCATCTGCAGTGGCTTAAACTCGGGAGATTTCTTCTCCCTTTTGTTGGCCACAAGGAGAGCACAAGTAGTTTGGTTGGTCCATAAGAGTTCTCCTAGCTGCCTTCAGTTGCCCAGTGCCTTTAATTTGGATACATTTGCATCTTCCAGACATTTAACTGGAAATCCCACTACATTAAGTTCCTCAGCATGCTTTTGTAGTCTTTTGGGGTGATGCCTGGTGGTCCTTGCACAGTGCATGTGAATGAGGGATGGCACTGCAGGGCTGGGTGGCAGAACACCGGCAGCCACAACAGTGAAACTAGGAGGCACCCTTAACCAGGCTGTGTTTGATTTTGTAAAAATCTGCCCAGATTTTTTGCTGAAGCCTCGCAGAGGTGTGATGCAGGCTGAATAGCAAGTAGAGCCAAGTTATGTAATGTTTCAGAGTGACTGGTGAGATAGATGACCTGGAAAACAGGATTTGGCGCCGCTGCCTCTGATTGATGAGCATGCTGCCACAGTGCACAGGTAACAGAAGGCTGCTCAGCTGAGATGTGTCCACCTCAGGTCCTGGCTGACTTTGCTCCTTCCTTACACTGACGCACCTCCAGGTGTTCAGGTCCCTTCCTGGCTAAGCTTGGGTGTTTTCCCACTCATTTTCTCTAAGCATCCTGCTTGGCCTGGATCTGCACCCGCACCTCACCTGTGGATGGCTCTGAACCTGGTAGGCGATGTGCTTCCCAGCCAGAGGGCTCCTTCATGTCAGTAATACTGTGCTTGCTGTGCAAAATGTGAGTTCACATTTGGCAAGGCAAATCACTCCTATCCTAACTGGAAGTTCACCATGGGAGAGGTGAAGTCTTGCTTCTGAGGGTACCCTGGGGAATGCTGATTTTCACCTCCCAGTCCAAAGAAACAAATTAACGCAGCACTACCATGGGTCACCACCTTGGAGTGAATGGGGTTGTTACATCCTGATTTACACTGCCATGAGCAGGAGCAGGGTCACACTTTTGGTCAGTCAGGTTTCATACACATATCTGACTAATCGTATGCATTTAGCATCCTCTTGCATAAAACATAATGTTGTACAACACTTTGAAACAACAGTCCGGTGCAAATACCAACTCCTGGATTAAAAAACAGAGGAAGAAACACAATGACAGAAGAGACCAATGTGGGCAGAAGGGTTTGTAAAGGGCTAAGCTCTTTCCCCTTGGCAGATATTTGCATGACAGTGAATTTCTGTTGTTTGCCCCCAGTTCAGATCTGACACCTGAGCAATTTAAAAAGGCATTTAAAAAACCCTAAAACTGTACATTTTGAAGTACCTTTCAGAGTGAGACATGACCCCATCTGTACAAGCAAGTTCTTACAGAAGCATGAAAACATGGAAGCAGTCAGGCCATCACAATTAATGCCTAATTATTGCAATAAGTGAATAAATATTGCAACAAAAACTAGAAGTTCTCAAACTAAAAGCATCCTTCAATTCCTTTTGGCCACCAAAGTATATTACAAATGGGAAAATAAATATGCAAAGGGGGAAAGCCTAATTGGACCCTACAGAGATCTCCATCTCCTTGGGAATCTCTGCTGAGGCCCGCGGAGTCTGTTTGAGTTGAACCAGAGCCAACATTTCCCAGAAAGTGTGCACAAAAGTCCAGTCACGTTTGCCTCCAGGAAAGAAGAGTGGCTTTAAGAGTGGACTCATCACTGCAGCTAAAACTAAAAGCAACAACTTGCTGAGGAGGGTTACATGAGGCAGCAGTTCTGAGTTGGACTGGGAAACAAAGGGAAGTCCCTGCTGTCATTCTCTGTTTTAGGGAGACATGCATTAAACTGGTTTGATGCCTTGGCTACTTCCCTTTTGGTGGAGCACAGAGGAAAGATGTGACTCAGCCACCCCACTCTCATGCATCGCAAAGTCAATGTTATTCAGCATGGCTGGCCATAGAGGACCACCCAAGCAAACCCCAGCAACCTGCTGCGCTGAGCCAATGACAGTCCCTACACCAAGCAAGGGATGTGGCTGCCGCTCAGCTCTGCCAAAACGTGCCACCATGCCTCTGGGTGCTGTCTACATGGTGGTGGGGTATGTGGCTGCAGTACAGTTGTGGTGCAAGAGGAGCTGGGAATGGGCCTCTGAAAGCACTCAGCTGTGGTCCCTAAGTCCTGCTGTAATAAGGTGTTCCAAGATGCTGTATTTAACCCCCATAAAAGAAAAAGAAAATTGAGCTAATTTAAGTGTATGAATTCCTCCACATGAATGTGATGATCGATTTAGTTTTACTAGCATTGTATTCACTTGCTGGCTCTATTTAGAAAGTGGTAGGGGGTTGCCTTCCCTCCTTTGCTATTCATATTATCCAAGCATTTCTCACAGAGCAGACATGGCTTTGCAATTTCATTTTACTTTTCATTTTTCTTCCCCGGCCCACTGGGAAATCACTGAAGAATGCACACAGCCATGCACATGCACACCCAAGAGCAGCTCACGGCAGAGGGTCAGTGCCACTCCTGCTCCGGGGCTGGGGGCACAAGAACAATGAGCATCGCAGCACCCAGGGCTGCTGTGTTCGATAGCGAGCCTGCGCACAGGGGTTTGCACCAGAGACTCTGCCTTGCCCCGAAACAAAAAGGTTCAGAGGCAAATTAAATTCTGGAGATCATGTGTTTAGCAAAAAAACAGGCACATATTGCAGTGTGTCCCTCACATTAGAGAAGTAGGAAGGGGGGCAGACTGAAACATCAGAAATCTCCAGTGCTGATGGCTTGCCTGCAGCACTGCACCAGGGACATGAGAGATGGCAAGGAGGACGTGTGTGAGGACTGAGGAGAGGAGTCTGCAGGATTGCAAAGGTGATATTCATGGAGATCAGTTGTGCATTCACTGCTGTGGTATCCTCTGAACGTTGGCCTGGGTCTGGAAAGCCAGCAGCTAGCAGGGCAGTGAAAGAACCATCAGGCCCTCATCCTGCCTGGTTCCTCAGAAGGTATTTCTCCATGGTCTTTTTGGACACCATCATATTGAAAATAGGCCAAAAAATAAACAAACCTATCAGGATGTGTCTCCCAGCATGTAGGAAGGAGTCCGATCTGTGCAGAGACACGCAGAAGCTCACTGAGGGAGCTGGCAGAGGTGGCCATGGGATTCAATCACCATGGATTGAGCAGGGTCCTAGAGCCACCAGCAGACCCGAGGCAAGCCCTCTGGTGAGGGATGCATGGAACATAGGCAGCTGGCACCTGGTCTGCAAATACTGGGGATGCAGGCTGCGAAGAGACCAGAAGTGCTGAGGCTGGACATGGAGGAAGAGGCAGGAGATATCACCCTTACTGGGTGGGGGCTGACTGGATCCCCACCCCCTAGGGCACAGTAGAACGCTGTGCTTTCACCCATCAAGGATGAGACACATTTAGGAAGGAAATTAATGTGATTTGCATTCTCACCTTGTCTAGAGAGCTGTTCAAGTCTTCTGCCTTTCTATTTAAAACTCACTCCTTGGTCAGGGGCAGTGCCAGCAATGACAGCTTCAGTACAGACAATTTGGGGTATGAAGCCTGGTCCTGGTACTGTGGGGACCCAAACAAGTGCACAGACAGAAGTCAAAGCTGCATGTGTGCCGTGACTCCAAGGATTTCTGTGGCTGTTGAGCTGTCTAGGGTGAAGGACATGTGGGTGGGTGGAGGAGGAAGCTGCCAGGTGGCAGTGGTGACCTTCATCTGTGTGCTCTCAAGGACGGTGGAGGTGGAGGGACCGGACCAGGAAACAAAGCCAAGTGGGTTCTCTGGTGACAGTCTTCTCTCGCTGCTGGCAGCCACTGTGCTGGGTGAGGGGACAAGGGGGCATGTTCTCTCGGGCCTGAACAAGTGCCATGTAGAAGTAGGACAGCCTGCCAGGCTTGCTGTGGTACCTCCACCTGGCTCTTGAGCTGTGATGGACAGAGAAACTACCATAATGGAAAGGAATGCCCAGCAGGGCAGCTCTGCAGAAAAGATGGACAGCAGCCCTATATCTGTACGCCGCCAGACAGTTGTTCCAGCTGCTGGGTGCTGAGGTCAAAGGCAAGGGCCGGTGCAGAGACCTTGTCTTTGGGCACTGCTGAAGCAAATGAAATATTGCATGGGCCCAAGTTTGTGTGGAAAGATGGGTGGTAGCATATGAGGAGACTGGAGGTAATGAGAAGACTGGAAGGGAGAAGGAAAATGCAGGAGAAAAACCTGTAGCTGCGGGAGGTCAAACTGGGGAAAGGCACAGTCTGCAGCAGAAGAAGCAGCCCATTCTCAACAATATGAAAATGGTCTCTTGAAAACAAAGTCAGCCCAAGGGAACCACTTTGTGGAACCATAGTCTGTGGTCCATTGTCATCTCTGTCCTTGCATTTAGGTACAACTTTTAGGTAAAAGGACCTGCATCTTTGCTGCTCTGATTTGTCTTCTCTATGATTAAACGTAATTGCAGGTGGAGATCTGGTTAATTACTTTCGTCACGAGTGCTTTTTCCCACAGACTGCAGGACACCTATTGACTTACCCCCTCCCCTGTCCTAACTTGCATGGGAGCATGGCGGAGATTTTGCCTTCTGTCACTCCACAGGATTTTGCTGCTTTCTGGCACGTGGTTTATTCTCAAGGCAAGTCATTTTCAGGGACATGCTGCCTTTCAGTGGGTCAGTGTTATGGAAGCTTCTCTTCACTTTGGTAGAAGATTATTGCAATGCAGGGCACTCTGACTTTCAAATAATAAGGTAACTTGCATCATCACCTAATCAGTTGCCTTAGAAACAGATTTCCTAAATTTCCCTGTTGCATTTGCATGCTCGTAACTATGAAAATAAGAACTGCGAGAAGGGGAGAAAACAAAAGAAAATCCAAGCCTTTGCAGGATCCGCTCTGTGATCACTAGGCACCTGTAACAGCGTTTGCTGATCAGCCTGGGCATTGTTTGCTCACCTTTGTTATTTTGGAGGCCCTCTCAGTGACACAGCAGCAGCTGTTGCGGACTGAGTGTGTGCAGGCAAGCCTGGAAAATTGCTTCTATTTCTCTGCAAGTCTTGGTGGCACAGAGAGAAATAGATTAGAGACAAATCTTTGTATTGGTTACTGTTGGGGAAAGCTGAGGGGTGGGAATCCAACAGACAGTGAATTAAATACAAATTTACAGTTTTGAGAAAACCTGGGCTAAATTAATCATAGACAGGACGTGGGGATGCTACTTATTCACAGTGATGCTCAGTAGAGGCCATTTCCTTGAAATCTGCAGCAAACTTTCCAGATCCCCTCTGTGCTCAGCCCAGACTCAGATGGCCCCACTTGTTCCATCACAGCAGGCTCTGGAGGTGGTGCTGCTTAGCATTGCAAGGGTTTTTCCCCAGATGGAGGGGGTGACAGGTTTTTCCCTAACTTGGTCACCTACACTTCCTCCCCCTGGTCCCACCTCCCTTGCCCCACTTGTCCCTAGGACAGATGCTGCATGAAGGCACTGGAGGGAAATGGGTTTCTCAGTACTCTGTTTTCCACAATTTTTGGCCTTATCCACCTTCAAGAAGGGAGCTGAGGGCACCAGTGACTATGCTGGGCAGATAGCCAGGCTCAGCACCTTTCCCAAGCACTGCCAGTATGCATCATAGAACCATAGAATCATAGAATGGTTTGGGTTGGAAGGGACCTTAAAGATCATCCAGTTCCAACCCCCCTGCCATGGGCAGGGACACCTCCCACTACACCAGGTTGCTCAGAGCCCCATCCAGCCTGGCCTTGAACACAGCCTGGGAGGGGGCATCCACAGCCTCTCTGGGCAGCCTGTTCCAGTGTCTCACCACCCTCACAGGAAAGAATTTCTTCCTAATCTAGCCTAAATCTCCCCTCCTCCAGTTTATAGCCGTTACCACCTCTCCTGTCTCTACACGCCCTTCTAAAGAGTCCCTCCCCAGCTCTCCTGTAGGCCCCCTTCAGGTACTGGAAGGCCGCTATCGGGTCCCCCCGGAGCCTTCTCTTCTCCAGGCTGAACAACCCCAACTCTCTCAGCCTGCCTTCATAGGGGAGGTGCTCCAGCCCTCTGATCATCTTCGTGGCCCTCCTCTGGACCCCCTTCAACAGCTCAATGTCCTTCTTGTGTTGGGGGCCCCAGAACTGGACGCAGCACTCCAGGTGGGGTCTCACGAGAGCAGAGTAGAGGGGCAGGATCACCTCCCTTGCACTGCTGGTCACGCTTCTCTTGATGCACCCCAGGATGCAGTTGGCGTTCTGGGCTGCAAGCATACGTTGTCAGCTCATGTTGGGTTTTTCATCAGCCAACAACCTCAAATCCTTCTCCTCAGAGCTGCTCTCCAGCCATTCTCCGCCCAACCTGTACTGGTGCTTGGGATTGCCCTGACCCAGGTGCAGGAACATAGACCTGGCCTTGTTAAACTTCATAAGGTTGCCATGGCCCCACCTCTCAAGCCTGTCCAGGTCCCTCTGGATGGCATTCCTTCCCTCTAGCGTGTAGCTTTGAAACATCTGCCATCAAGAACAGGTAACAAGGTGTGTTTCTCACCTGGTAAACATGCCCTCAGAGATAAGGCTGGGAACAAGCTCAAGTTACATGTTGCAAAGTCCAGTTCGAAGAAGCCGTGCCACACACACATTACTGCTCTCGAGTGGGATAGCAGCAAAGGCTGCGCTGGGAGGTTGGGAGATGCAGCAGGTAGACAGCCAATGCGATGAGGTTGTTGTATCAGGAGTCTTGTTTTCAATTTCCATGTTTCGCCTCATATCAAGAAATGTACATGTGAAAATTAAAGGCCGCCTTCCTAAAAGGTGAATGTCGAATACAATGAATGAAGAAAGCACGGTATACAGAGAGTGCTGTAATTATATCATCTGGGAGGATCACGTACACTGTGCAGTGCTGTGATTCATGATGTTACAAGTAAATAACAGGAGATTAAAAATGCTCTTGGGTTCTCATCTGTAATGTAGCCCAGTTTAAGGTTATACTTATCAAAATCATCAGTGAAAAAAAATACCGTTTTTCAGAGCTGAGTCACAGGCGGCCACACTGAGTCAGAGAGGAGGGTCCTGCTGGGTATTGAGCCCATGAGCAAGGCTCTGGGTGTTCCCAGGGACTTCCAGAGAGAGAAATACAGGGGAGAACATTACTGGGTCTTTCAGACTCGCAAGCTCACCGTATCCAGCTGAGAGGTACTGCTGGGTGACCGGTGCTCCTGCAAGCATTAAAAACATTCACCTCTTGATCTCCACCATCAATGGGAGGTGAGATTATCCCCATTTTACAGATCACTTGCTTGAGAAGCAATTTCTCAGGGGAATTTTGTGAAGAAGAAGAGCCAGGCAGGGCAAATTCCCAGTCACTTCCTTGGTGTGGCAGCGTGCGTTGCCTTTGGTGCAGGACCCAATTCTCAAGTTTCTCTCACAAGACTGCTAATCTGCTGCACTTCTTTTCTTACACTGGGCAGGAGTGAGTTTTCTCTATGTGCTGCTAAGAAAGGCTGCTACAAACACTCTGTGTCAGGTAGCAGGAGCTGTCGGAGTTGCTTTGGTAACTTGGGCGTGTGTTCGGGGAAACCATGCTGCAAAAGGACAGGAGTGGGAAGCAGAGCCCTGAACTCTCTCACCTATTCAATCTCCCATCACTGGAACAGGAAGAAATTGTTTCAGTAATCCAGGCACAAACTCTCCACGTTAAAAGGCAAAGTGCAAATGCAGGAAACAGTGAAGTGCACAGGACTTCCCTGTGTGTTAAGCTGGAGGAGAAGGACGGTATGTGCGCAATGATTAATCTCTGAAATAAGGCCAGAAATGGATCTGAGTGTAAACAAAGGGAATATTAGCACTGGAAGTTTAAAGAACTAAATGTTCATATGAATTTTCACAGCTAATTTGAGAAGTAAAAAAAAGAAAAAAAAAAAAAAGAAAAAAAAGAGCTATCAGCTGTCTTCCATTACAGCAGGGCATGCTACTGAGAAGAGGAGGCAGGGAGCTAGCATGCTGGTGGGCTGCTGATCTCCAGAGCACCCACAAGAAGTCTTATGAGGAGCAATGCCAGCAGTAATATGAGCACCACCAAGCTCTGCAGCAATACCTATGAGGGTCAGAGACCCCCACCCACGGTGTGGCATCATCCCTGTGGTCACTGCAGGGTGGCAATGCTGGTGCTCTGCCTGCCCAATGGCCATGCAGTAGGAAAGACACGTTAAAAAATGATGCTGTCTCCAGGGCTTCCAACACTCAGACTTAGACATCTGGTTAAGAGTTTTCTTACTGCCAGAGGTGCTGGCCACCCATCAGTTCCCATCAGGCCTTTTAATGGCACCGCTAATAAATCCTGCTGTCTTACATATGCATAGTGCTTAGTGGCACTGTTGGGCCAGCGAAATGATCTCCCTCAGCTACAAAGCTGGCTGTGCATCACTGGATCCCTGCCCCCTGGAGATGAGGTCTAGCAGAGGTGCCTGAGAAATTCAGTGGAGTTTTGACCACATCCCACCATTGCTATTGCCAACACAAGCGGCGGATATTAAGCCGGTGAGGTGGGTTGGCTGAGATGGTGCCCTTCCAGGAGATCTGGAGTCAGACAAGTGGGGAGCAGGGAGCAAAAGCTGTTTTAGTTCCTTCTAGAGCTGTAGGATCCCAGTGCCACTGACTTTGTGATCAGCGTGGACAAGCGACACTGCTCCAGCCAGTACGGCATGCTGCTAGGGGTGCGCAGCTGGGAGTTTGCGTCCAGGCAGCAGTGTGGTGTGCCCCAGAGAAAACCTTCCTGCCTTGCCCTTGCTCACTGCTCCCACACCTGTGGGACCATGCAGATTTCAGACACTGAAGCCCAGCAAGAGTCCCCTGGGATTGTCCTGGAGGAAGACAGAATGGTCTTCCCATGGACAGCACAGTGACCAGACAGCCAAGTAAGGCTGTCTCAGGCGGAGAAGTCTTTATGGACTTTGAAGCCCATGCAAAAGCTGTATTTTACCATTTTGACCCGAGGGCAACAAAAAGAACAAAACAGCAACTGGTTTCCTCAGACTTGGATGAAAGCTGTAGCAGAGCTTAACAGATGGAATCTAGGCAAGCTAATGGTACTACACAGGAGTCAGTAGGGGTGGTTTTTATTTCACCTCCAGGTTTTGATTTCAGACAACTCTCAAAGCACTGCTACTACTCCCTCTGTTGATAAGAAAGGACTCAGGGCCAGCCAGAGCTGCCAAGTGAGCACTGAAAGACGTTGTTATTTGGCTGCCGCTGACCCAAGGGTCTGCTGAAGTTCTGTATTATCTCACCACAACACAGAGGTGACTGCGGAAAATTCTGCTCACCAGAAACCTACCAAATAATTCACTAAAAGCAAAAAGCGTTTGTGCTGCATGCTATTAAACAATTTGGGGAAAATCTCTTTTTTTTGTACAGAGGCAATTAATGGTTGCTACATCAAACCATAAAATAAAACAAGAGCTTGGTTACTGAAGTCATTTACCAAAGCCCTTTGTTTTTTCTTATACAACAAAGGATAAGAGATTACTGTAAAACAAATGCTGGTTTGGAAGCAAAACCTGAAAGGGATTTCTTTCACAATTTTCTTTTGAAGAATGGCAGAGGAGAACCAGTTGTTTGAAGGGATCTCAAAACTTCACAGTTATGCAGATGTGGTTGATTTTGGGAAGAGACATTGCAAAGTGCTGGAACATACGCTCCTAGCTAGATCCCAGTAATCCAAAGTGATTTCTGGCCAATCACCCCCTGCTGAACTCCACCCAAGCCCACCACCCGAGCCATCAGTGATGGCCATCAGAGCCATCAGAGGGCCATTTCCATCCACACAGGGAGCCCAGAGGCAGCTGGGGGGCCCCAGTAACCCCTGGGAGATACTAACCCTAAAACAGCCCCCCTGGGGAGCCTCAGCCCCATAGGCTGGGGAGAACACCCTTCACCAGCAGTCAGACCTTTGGAGAAGCTCTCCATGTCACCCCACAGCCTGCGGGGGGGGGGGCCTGGGGGCTTGGGGCAAACCATGAGTGCAGGCAGGGCCAGGGCAGTTAGGGATCTCACGCACTTCTTATGGGACGTTTATGGGAGGAATGAAAGGTGAGGGGAGAGTGATCAAGCATGGGAAAATAGAGATATAAGGAGATAAAAGGGTCTGTATGCATGTAAACCAGAGCTGGTCAGTGCATGTGTCTGGCCATTCCCTGCCCTGATCAACACAGGCTGTCCTGTTTCCTCATTAAACACCATTTCTAACTCTTTTCCTGGGTGAAGGACCCTATTCATGGTCCACAGATGTGTGGAGATCTGAGTGCTGCAGCTGGAGCATGAGCAGGGTCAGAGGGACGTGCGCCTGGAGTGCCACCACAAGAGGGACCAGAGCATGCAGACTGGGACACAGGGACACTGTTTCTCCACTCCACATCACACAGACACAAATGGACACTTGTGCTGCAAAGAATCCTTCCACTTTCCCCTGACTTTCCACAGTTACCTCCTTGTTTTTATCACCTAAAATAAAACTCCACTTGGGGAAGAAAAAGTGTGTGTGTGCTATGCCTCGTAAACCAGACCTCCTATGCTGTTCTGAGCCATGATTACAGCCAGGCTGGGTATTTTATTAATAACAAACATGTCAGGGTTGTTTTTTCTGTGGTGTTTGTGCTGCTCCCTCCTGAGACCCTCCCCTCGTGGGGAATTGATGTTGGTAATGATTTCCTCCCCACAGGAGCAGAGTTCACAGCTGGAATAAACACGCGATTTAGCCATGGGTGAATTCATGGCAGCAATTCGGATTCTGACACAGGGGAAGCCTTTTGCTCATGGATGAGCAGATCATGTGGCTGCAGTTGAAATTTAGGCAACAAAGCACTAAGCGTGACATTTGCAGAGCAGAATCCTGAAAGAAGTGGAAAAAAGCCTGAAAATTAAGAAAAGCGTTTTTTTCTGGCATCTGCCAGTCACAGGGGGGGTGGTTCCTGGGAGCACATAGGTGGGATTACAAGCCTTTGTACCTGCAAAATGATGTGTGTAGTGCAGTATGGAGAGACCTGGGAGGGAAGGAAATGCCCTGCGGGAAGGGAAATGGATCTTTGTCCTGATTATTCACCTTATAGGTAAGGCAGCTTTGAAAGTGTTCAGAGCTGTGGGACCACTGCACGAAGCAGGTTTGTTCTTGCAAAGAAGAATTTCTCATTCCAGCTACAGGTTGGGCAGTACCAGCAGATAAACCTAAGCACACGTTTCTGTTCCCTGCCAGGCTGCAGCATGCTCTTGTACTGATTCAGTGCTGCCTTGGTGGTGTGGGAAGCTGGACAACGGATGAAGTCATGAAATGTGAGGCTGGGTCTGATCAATCTGCGCTTCATGCTCAAGGCAAGGCCCCCAAAGAAGCCTGGATCTCCTCTCACATACAAGTAGGTGTGCAGTGCAAACACAGACATGCACAGCTTCAGCGGTGACACCAAACCCATGTCTGAAGCAGCTCACATCAGAAGGTAGTTAACTCACAAAATGCCAAGAGCTGAATCCCTTACCTGGAGAATTACATAGAATTACGAATGCAGATGATGCCCTCTGAGCTGCGGTGCTGGGGAAGGCTGATTTTCCACAAAAATTCTTTCTTTGTCCCCTGGCCTTTTCATTGCAATAGCCCAGCTACCCCATAACCTTTAGGACATCCTCCTGCAGGTGAGCTCACACAGTTTCACGTTTATTTCCTGTGTCCCCATTGCCTGATGGTTACGTGCACAGCCACCGTGGGCTGGCAGCTGTCACCAGCAGTGCTGTGACCCCTTCCTGGGGGCTGGGTTTGTCCTCCCTGAGGAGCAGTCCATCTTCACAGCACGGGTGGGAGCATTCACCCCGGTTCAGGCTGGACAGAAAGAGGCCGGCAAGTTCACAGGGTTTTGGGAGGAGGCATGACAGACAGACAGACAGGTGGCCTCATCACATCAGCCTTGTCTCTTTAGCAAAGCAAGCTAAAAATAATAGCAGTAGGATTATAGACGTTTGAGATGCTGAAAACAAGGCACAACTGTCATGTGAATCACAGGGCCTAAAAGGATGTCTGGGCTGTCTCAGGCAACCACATCGTGCTAGTCCTTTCATGTGCCATCCTCAAGGAGGGTTTGCTCTTTCACGTCACCTCCTCAATGGAAAGCTTGAGTTGTCCTTTATTCACCCAGGCACCGAACACCTCCTAACTTGCAGACCCAACTCATGTTGTGTCTTAGATGACTGCATTGAAACAAGAATTTAGAATAAGCACAAATATGAAGTCGGGAAAAAATGATTCCAGATAGCAAAGAACTGAGACTAAAGTTTGGGAAATGCTTGTTCACAGAATCATAGAATACCCTGAGCTGGAAGGGACCCACAAGGACCATTGAGTCCAACTCCTGCCTCCACATAGGACTACCCTGTTATCGCAACGTGGCTTAAATAAAAAGAGACCGAGGATGAAGAGCAGAGAAGATGAAAATATTTTATTTGGGCTTGTGAAATGATTTTCTCATCAGTCTTTGCTTGATTCCCAGAGAAGAGGGTTGGTTTTTCATGCAGCAGTCACCACCCTGCCTGAAACCCACAGAAACAGCAGTAGGATGGATGCCCCAGCTGCACCAGCCAGTGTTTTGGTGTGGGTCATGTTGGGCCACACACAGCAGCAGCTGGACCTTGCTGACCCTTCAGCTCAGCAGCAGATCATTTTTCAGCAGCATCCGGGAGCAGGCTGAAGGAGCTGCTGTAAAGCACAAAGAGCTGCTATAAAAGCACAAATAAAGGTAGAGTCTGAACCGAGAAAAGCTCACCAGTTTACATATCAGGATGTTACAGATCGGTGAAAAACAATGAGAAGGAAAAGAAAATGATGAAAAGGAGATGGTATAGAAACAGAAGCAGAAGGATGAATTTGCTCTAATTACAGCATTTGGAGGTTGGATATCTGAGCTGATCACCATTAGCTCCACTTACAATCAGTGAGGAAAAATAGACACCTCCAGAGTTCAGTCCTAAAGTACAACATACTACTTGTCACATCAACCACTCTCTAGACAGACCTGTTGACACCAGCCAGTTCTGAAAGGAGCCCAGGATGCCATCAGCTGTCTGAGTTAGGTGTGGTGAATTGCATCTGAGAAGTCAAAAGCATTAGCTCCCCAACCCACAATGAGTGCTTGCAATCAGGAAGCCGCCAAGCATTGCACACACCTTCCAGAAATAGGTGCTTCCCATCAGAAACGAAGGTGCTTTTTTGTTGTTTCAACATCCTGGCGGTGTGACTGGGGAGTGGTGGTGGCAGGAGGAGCAGCCAAGCAGAGGTCCTGGGGACAAACCCAAGAAAAGTGTGACCTTTCCCAGACTGAATTTGTTTGCATACTGGGATGGAGGAGAGAGGGAGAGGCTACGGTGACGTATGATTTTATTGCCTCCTGGGTGTGAAGGGCCTTGGAGGGGTCAATGAGGTTCTTTGCCAGTAAGGGCAGGTCGATGTCTGGGTTCTCCCATGTTTTGTAGCCCTTTGACACTGCTACCCTTCCCCAGTTGTAAATGCCAAATTGGCTAGGCAACGAGCAGGGGAAAGGCTGTTTCACCCCAAACCAGAGCACTTTGCATCTGCACCCAACATGCAACCCAGCGGGCAGGACCTGGCTCTCTCCCTGAGCTCCCTGCTGGCAAATAGGGCTTGGAGTGGGGACCCCCAGCTCTTCAGGCTGCAGGTTGTCGGTGGATGGGTCTGAACACATCTAGATGATTACCTTAGGACAGGAAGACTCACAGCTTACAATTGCATTTTTGCTGAATAAAAGGTGAGCCAATGGGCAAATCCTGCTCAGGCCAGGTATGAGAAGAAGGGTGGCTCCATCCGTTGGCATCGTCAGCATCCTCTGCCACCACCCATCCTTGCAGTACCATCCCCAGCAGCTTCACTGCCCCAGTGATGTCCCTTGACTCTGGCACATCTTCCACACCAGAGCATCCATTGCTTCACCACAAACCCTCACACCTGAGGAAGCCTGAGGGCCTTCAGGTGGGATCATTCTTTAATTTCAGCATCATCCAGCTGAGAAATGTGAGTGTGGGCTCACCTACACCACATACTTCAGTGAGGGAAGGGGGAGAAATGCTTTCTGTATAAGAGAAATTCTGTTCTCCTGTGAACAGAAAAATACAAATAGTTCTGAAGACCTTTCTCTGGTCAAAATACTGTGATTCAAAAAAAAACAAAACAAAAGCTACTATGAGTTCCTAAGTTTATCACTTTTTATTTTTTTTTTGTTAAGAAATACAGTTGATTCACTTAGATGTAAATTGGATTTACAGAGGTGTAAGAGAAAGCTTTTTTTCTTTATGGCTCCTGTATATTTTTACGTCTCATTGTGAGGATGCCTACTGCTTCAGCAGTAGCTATCAGAGGAGATAAAGCCAGAAATATTGTAGTGTGGTGCTTTGTCAGCTCTGTAACTCCAGTTAACCTTGGATGAGAAGGATGTTATTGCTGAAACATAACAACAAACTGCTGGGCAACATGATCCTCTGTTTCTCAAGTGATGAAACAAATTTTTCACCTTTCTAGACTGAACCTGAATTGACAGCAATTTTTTTATTTAAAGTACATTAAAGATCTTAGACTATCTAACATGACTGATGATATTTTGTTGTTTTTTTCACCCCCTTAATTAAATGAAAGTGAGTTTTATAATTTAAACATTCCCACACACTCTTGAAAGAATGCAAATTTTTCCTGTGATTATTCATGCAGCAGAGCAGCAGAGTGAAACCAGCAGTGTTAATGCCCTGGTGAGGCTGATATTTTCTGAACATATACAGTGCATGCAGAGAGTTACAGTAGCTCCTGGCAACCCACCAGGAGGACCTCACTGTGGTACCTCACGCATGCAGTAATAGGAAATGGCAGCATTTGCTCCAGACTTTCCACTCTCAGGCTGAGGTTCACTGTGGTGGAGATGCTGGGAGTGACAATGGAACTCCCTCCTTGACCCCGCATGGTGGCATTTGGCGAAGCAATGCCTGGGCCTGTCACGCAGCTCCTTTCCTGAGTCCACACTGTGGCTGTGTCCATCTCTGCCAAGCAGCAGCATGGGGCAGGAGGAAGGTGAGAGGGATGGAAAAGGGCGTGAGACAGGTTCTTCTGAAGGTGGTCCCTGCTTCAGCATGTCCCTGTGCCCACAGGATTCCACCATGCTGCATCCAAGGTGTGGTCACCATCTTGGTGGACATCGCCACCTCCCAGGCAGACCCATGGCATTCCACATCTTGAGTTCACCACAATGCAGCCCCAGCTTTCCAGCTCCCAGCGATTCCAGCTCTACCCCCGGCAGAGATGCCCTGCTTTGTCTTTGCTTACAGCTCTGGCGCATCCCAGGCAGAGCCCTGCCACAAGGACAGCCAGCGTCTCCTCTCTCTGCCCACCAGCTCCTCTTTCTCAAACATAACAGGCAGTGCCAAATCAGCCCCCATATGTCTTACTAATGTTGCCAGGAACCCACTCTTCATACCCATCTCTCATTTCTTTCCCTCTCCTGAGCTGCAAACTAAACACACATGTACACTGAAGATCCCTTATTTGCTGTTCTCTCTTTCCCTCGAAAGCGCTCACTTCCTTTCTCTTTCATCCATTCACTCTCTGCTTCCCCATCACTCCTTGCCCCCAGACACATTTTTCTCCCCATGTCCCTGAGGCAGAAGAGGTTGTACATGCTGTGGGTGAAAGATGTCCATCGCTGTGAGAAGCAAGGATCCAAAACATAAGGGCTTACAGAAAGAACGCACAGTTCTGCCTTCTTTGTGTCAAACCTGCTGATTGCTGGCACCCCTCTAGCTCTTACACTGTAAGAGATAGTGAATAACCTCTACTTGGCTCACCCTATGGCACTCCAAACTCAGTGGATCCCAACAGGATATACAGGTCTCTATAGACCTTCCACTATCTGTTTTTTTCCACATGATGACTCCTGGTCCAGCTTGTTTCTCTTAGTAATAAAACAATTTTATATTTTCCACCCTTCTGTGGAAGTTTTCTACCTCTGAGACAGGGGGACCAGAACTTCATCTTGCATTCACTGTTACACTACCCATTAGTCAGTAACATAATGACATTTTCTATCCTGCTCTTGATTCATTTTCTCATAATTACCTTTCAAAACCTTAAAGACATTTTGCAATGGGTCAGTCTTACTTCTCTGCTAACAGTTTCCAACTGCATTGCCTAATATTAATCATCCCAATCCACAGAAAACTGAGTAAGTGACCTGAGTTTTCAGTGCTTCCCACAATTCTACTTGGATTGCCCCTGAAGTGCAATCAGATAAAGATACATATATTTCTCTATGGAATTAACCTACATAATTCGTACAAGCAAACAACCATCTGTCTCTATCTGAGATATGCACACTCCAGAACACGCTTGACTAAACCCTTGGGTTGCCTACTTCTCCTCTGGGAAGGGTGGAGCACTGTTTAATCCCACAGATGCCTGTTGACTTCGATAAATGTTATCCAAACTTTAGAAGGAGTCCAGTGCATTAGAAACCATTACTTTAATTCATGTTGATTTATTAGGAAAAGAGGTGATGTCTAAGTAACTGCACAGTACCTTAGAAGTGAGGTTAACTGTAGTTTCAGCCCAGGCGGCTGACATCTGGCCTTCTGGTACACTGCAGAACCAGGTAGAGCTTGTTGTGTCCATTTCCATCCTGAAGTGCTCTGCTAGGCCTTCAGAAGAGATAAATCCTATGCTTCCATGGGTTTCAGCTTCTGAGCACCTCTGGTTCTTCCCCATCCAACGGCAGGAAAATGTTTCTGTATTCCTGGGTAGAGGACGGAGTCATGGGAATGCACTGGAAGGTTCTCAGTGTTCTCTGGTGAAATATTTCAGTCTCTCAGCGTTGGAAATCTTGGACCTTTCCAGACTGAAGTCAATGTGTTTTCTCTGAGAAGGGCTGTCAGAGACTTCGGAGGGAGGAATACGAAATTTCATCAGACAGTTGTGGAAATACTCCCACTAACAGAAATGGCTCCTCCTTTTGTTTTAAGCACAAATATATCTCTTATTAAGGATCCCCAGCCTTTCCAGAACTCACAAAGTTTTTATTTACCTCATACTCCTTGCTAATAAAACTAGATGTACCCGTTATCCTGAAAAATATTGAGTATTCGAGTATTCTTCTGATTCATAGTAAGCTCTTGGCCACAGTGATACATTATATTAAATTTCTAGAACAACGCAGCATAAATGGCGGAATTTGCTTCAGGGTAGAGTTTTTAGCAAGGGCCTACTTTACACAACCATTCACGAAAAGCTTATGTAAAACAACATCTAACTCTTACGCAGCACTTTTCCATAGATCTCAAAGCTATTTGCAAAAAGTGTCTATCTAATTTCACTTTTCTTTAAAACTGAAGTGACTCATCCTCCTCTCATAAATCAGGAACTTCTGGTCTTACTCTAGAGATCTACAAAATAATCTACACAGTCTTCCACAAGGTGGATGAAATTACAGACATCGTGAACATATATAGACGTCACAACACGTCTTTGGGTCATCTTAGCGCTACGCAGATGTGCTATGCATCTGCACTACCTACGTCACTGCTCAGAAGGATTCGCGTGTCCTTGTGGCAAAGCCCAAGCAAGGGCAGGGCTGTGTTAGCAAGAGTGTGGCCTGCAGGTCAAGGGAGGTGATCGTTGCCCACTACTTAGCGCTTGTGGCACCACATCCGGACCACTTGCTGTGTGTGGTTTGGGGCTCCCCCATATTGAAGGCACTGGAGGACACACTGGAGCAATCCCAGTGGAAGGGCCACAAAGCTGGCCAAGGGCTGGGGCATGTCGTGTACAAGGAGAGGCTGAGAGAGCCTGGAGAAGACTCATTTTTTTCCTATGGTTCCATGATTTTGTGTACTGAATACCCTAGGAATTGCACCAGTTCAGCAGTGGGTAAGAAATCCCTGAAAGTGTTCCATTTACCATTTGAGAAGCCTTTGGCATGCTAAGCACAACGTGAAGTTCAGATAGTTACCAAGAGCTATGGAAGTCAGCTGTAATGTGAGTTTTGCAATTTTCCCAGCTCCTGCCTGTTAAAGATAATAACTTCCAATCTGAACTGAGGGGCACCCCAAATACTCCATAATCTAGGAAAGGTGCCTGACACCAGATGTAGTTCATCGCTCTAAAGGGTGCCTGAGCACAATCTATCTTTTATATAACCAAGCGTACTAAATTGCAGCTCCCAAAATGTGGAATAAGTCTACTAGAATCAGCTGATACAAAGCGAAAATGTGAGCAATGCTTGAATGTTTCAGAAAATATATATTTTTTTATCCACGTTTAGGAATGTATGAGTCACTCATGCTCCCTAGCTACTGCACTGCATGAATGACTCAAAACTCCACTGAGAACAGAGGCACAAGAAGTTCTGTCATTGTGCCAGATTTTCTCATTTTAAATCACTCTTGCTGTATCTCACCCACTTCAAAAAAGGAGAATCTCTTTCCCTATAACTTCCCTCCTCCATCTCCATGCAAACCCAGATAAAATATTGTGCGCAAGGATGGTCAGTGCCCATTGTGACTGAAAAAAAGTACAGGGTATGATGCATTCAAGTGAGATCAGGTAACCATTTTTTAGAAAGTGAAAATGTACGTAAAGTAGTTGCTTTGCTGTGTTTCTCTGAAGTTCTCTGAAGACCAAGGACACTGCACTTTTAAACAGGTTGGACCTTTTAGTCCTTTGTGGAATTCTCCTGGGCAGCAAAGCTTGGAGTTTGGGGTCCTGGAAATTTTGATCAATCATTTTTTTGGGAGCAAGTTTTGGATTGAGCTTATTGTGGATCTTCAAACACCTCAGTCCTTGGTGACCTCTGTGGTTTTACAGACTAGTAATCCCTGCTTATCTTAAACAGGATAAATCGCTGCTGAGAGGATCCACTTTAATTTGCACCAGGTACCTCCGTGAGAACAACTCACACACATCCCCATCTTGTTGATTCCTGGCCATATGCCTAAACCCAGGTTCCCTCTGCAGAGCTCTGAGCCACACTTTGGAGGCCCAGGTAAATCTATCTTTGGTGCCACATTCCCACTGTCTTGTGTTATACACATCACTTTCCAGGCACTGAAAGATGGAGAGGGAGAAATTGTGGTTTGTGTATTAGTTGTCTCTTTACAAAAATACGCTGCATAATCTGGCTATTGCCTAACCCCATTACCTCATCCCTAGGCGGATCAACATCTTCTTGTTCTCAGCTCTGTTGCAATGACCATGGGGTATTTTGGTCAGTGACCATTTCCTTGTCTCAGAATCCTTCCACCGTAAGAGCAGTGTGGTCACATAATTAAAAGAATTGTACATAGTCATTTGTCGGAGCAGGTCTCACTAAGGCAAGCCACTAGTTTCAGTTCAGCTGTTTATCTTCTATTTATGAGAAAACTATCATATTCAGAAAGAATTACTGTGATTCATTTTCCAATCCATTCTTCCCATTGCACATCTTTATTTAGACTTTTCCAGAAGTCATTTGAGTTTAAATCTCTTTGATGCTACTAATCTTCCATCAGCAGATACCCAGTGGTCCCTTCCTACCAAGAGGTGCTTAGTGCTTTGCTGGTGTCTGACGAACCTGTGTTGTCATGGGAAAAGAAAGGTCCTCAGGGTTTTAGGTGCAACCTTCTGAGTACAGCATCTTTATACAGATAGAAACAAAAGCTGTTCAACAGTCATGAACCCTTAGTGTTGTTAACACAAAGCCTGTTTGCTACAATTTCTTTTTTAGGTTAACCATTTCACTGCTGGCCATCTCGACTGTCTGGAGCCAACCAAATGATCCAAGAAAGGGGAACTCCACTAGAGACTAGGCAGAAGTCTTCACTGACAGAAAAGCCTGGTTTGGACAAGCCCCTTCAGATTGTTCAGAGCTGCCTCTTTGTTGCCACCATGAAGCACAGCGTAATTCTGGGTCAGTAACTTTTTTCTTTCACCCTGGAACTTCTGAAAAAGTTTTTGATCAGAAGTCTCAAATTATGGGCAAAGCCCATTGACCTTGTCCTCTCTCTTGGATGACCCATGCTCCTTCCTGCCGAGTTTAGGCAGTGCAGGTTATGCTATAGTGAATGAAGAAAACAGATGGCCAGGAGCAGCACAAGGATATAAGAGTAGTAGCTAGGAGAGATGAGTTTGATCAATCTGAAGAAAAGAAGGTTTGTAGGATCTCATTGCTGACCACAGCCACATAATGATTGGATGCAGAGAAGACTGAGCCAAAATCTTCCCAGAGATGTATAGCAATAGGACAAGAGGCAACAGATACAGCCTGCAAAACCAGAAATTCCAGTCAGGTTTTAGAAAACATTGTTTCACCATGAGGGCGGTCAAATACTGGAGCAGGCATTGGAGAGGCAGTGGCATCTCCATTTCTGGAGATATGACAACTCAGCTGGACAAGGTCCTGAACTACATGCTGTAGCTGGATGTGCTTTGAGTGAGGGGTGGGACCAGAGGACCTCTAGAGGCCCCTTCCAAGCCAAGTTTCCTGTGGCTTAATAGCTCTGTGGCTTTTCAGGACATCTCTGATATTGACCAAGAGTCAAAGCCACCCTGTTCAGTTGCCTTTCACTGTGTAGTTTAAGCAGATTTCATGCTGGTAAATTCCATACTGCTAAAAAGAAGCTCTTCTGTCTTCTGGTTTCTTCAGTGAAGTCTAATTTCTTCTCAGGTGAGGACCTATTTAGTGTATAATAAAAGTACTTCAGCCATAACACTAGCAGAAGTTTTTTGGACTTCATCTAAACCTACTAATTTCTTTCTTTCTTTTTAGCTCCACTTAGTGGGCCTCATTTTTCCTTGCTCATCATTTTACCAGATGAATTATTTCTATATATAATCCCTTCCATTCATTAACTTCTTCTTGCCTGTTGGCAGTAAAGATATTTGGCATTGAAAATTGACAGAATATATCAGCATGTGTGGCCTTTTAACTAGTATTTGGAAAGAAATTTGTAATCAGTCAAGGAAAAACTGCAAGGCTGTGAGAGTTAACAAAAAGATCTTTTCCCTAATTCTTGCTTCATTTGTTTTATAAACAGTCATGCAAGCAAATACATCAGGACCCAAACTGAAAAGCCACTTCTTACTATGCTGAATTAACAGGAGGCCAGTGGAAAGATTTTGCTCACTTTTTGAGAGAGACTAAAGCTCTGGTTTGCTCTATATATTTGCAGGTAGCTTTGCTCTCCATCAGCCTGTGTTTTGTCAGTAAAATGCTTATTTGAAAACCTTGCCCAGTAATCTTACCAAATCATGGCTTTCTCACTGGCATTGCTTTTAAAAAAAAAAGTCACACAGCCTTGTTTGGCATGTTATCTCCTATCAGCTCTTATTCAATTGTGAAAAATGGCTTGAAAAACAACGGGAAACCCAAGAAACTGTGATAACAAACAGCAGTGTGTCAAGGTTTAGGAAAGTGTGATTACAAGCACCATGGAGACCATTGTCAGGTCAGATCTGTCTTTTTTAATTAACTGAAATAGAGGGAAAATAGCATGTTAACAAGATTAACAAAAGAAATTGTTAAATTGTAGGTGTTAGTATCAGCAGCTTTAATTCCCTATATTACCTCAGAAGATATCAGCCTAGAAAATAATTTTCTTTTCATTTTTAATACC